>OMLM01008014.1:12760-25564 GCA_900302695.1 Helostoma temminkii
ATATAATGTCATACTGTAATCATCTATGTGTCTATTGTTATTAGACACATCTGCCTGAAGAGAAAAGTACTTATGACTGTCCTTTTTGATAAACAAGATGCCTAAATTGACTGCACCATTTGATACAACAAGAGATAATCCAGTGTCAGTCAGAATCATGGGCAGAGATGCCAAAAAATAACTACTAAGGTTGGAAAATAGGAAGAAAAGGTTGCAGTTGGCCTAACCACACAAACAGTGGACTTTGGATGAACCAAGTCTTGTGGACCGATGAGTCCAAGATTAAGAGTTTGGAGTCAAGTGAAGAACATATGGTACAGAGCTCTAACATACAGCTCATGAAAAGATGACAGATGTTTGAAAGTCCACCTAAAGTCCACTTAAAGAAACTGAAACTATCACAAAGTCTCCACAACACGTCTAAATAGGTCACTTTTCATTGGGTATTTCTTTAATTCTATCAGTTTGGGCTTTGAAATGCAGAGCTGGTCAGTCTGTCTGCATGTCTCTCTTCAGTTCCCCGACACCAGAGCGAGAGAGAGAGAGAGAGAGAGAGTGACAGAGCAAGCAAACGAAAGCAAGAACACGTCTAGAATCAGTCTGTTATGTCACTGTGCACTTAAAATCTGTGAATTATGCTTCCAAAATAAGCCAGAGTGAGGGAAGAAATCAGATTACTCTTCTACTGCATGTATATGCAGATTTCCAGTAAGCAGGTTACTTAATTCCCATGTAAACTCGTTTCCAGATTACCTGAGAAAGCCGTTTTCTCTGAGTAATCTGATCGCTCCACTGCATGTAAATGCACTGAATAATAAAGATTGTTTGCCCGCTATGCTGCAAAAAGAGGTGATTTTGATAAATATAAAGTTTAATATGCAAATATGATTTGACAATTATCCTGTGCTTAAAATGCTCAAAAATAAATTTTTGTAAGCCATCTAGACCCATTTGATTAAATAAAACCAAAAAATAAAAATAAAAGAATGCATAAATGTGTAGGAGCTTCTGAACATTTTCTTGCGTACACAACAACACAACTTTCCACATTTATTATTATTTCCACACAAATCCAATGCTACAGATAGAGTTAGAGAAACACTTGCTCTTGGCAAAAGCTATGTGCAAATTAAATTCCTTGCATTCTTTATTATCAGCAATGCCATTGCTAAACTTGTTCTCCATTATGCAACTGTGTCTGTATCCATGAACCTTCCACCAGTTTCACTCAGGCTGCCTACCAGAGGCTGCATCTCTTAGCAGATATCGAACTGACACTTCACTCTCTTACTGATCATTTGTCCTTCTTGTGGACTACCTCACAAGCAGTACTCCACATGCAGACACCAGGCCTGTGTTTCCACCCCTCTTTCATCGTTATCTACTCTGAGGGTCTGTACCTTCGGCCATGCTTCCTGCATCTCTCCCCAGCCAGCGCATCTGTACGAACCTGTCCAATCTCCAGATCATAATAGGGGAATGAAAGGGAGTTTATAAACTGAAGTGCACATCAGATCTGCTGTAATGAAATCTTATCAATGTATTACCTGCGCTGTATTATTTGCATATAAATGACATAATATAATAACTCTCTGGCCTCTACCTGGAAGGAGTAAATATTTCTCTGTCTGCTTCGTCTTGTTGCTGTGACACGAGGAAACGAGACGCTAATTGAAGAGAGGAAAGCATCTTTATGTGACGACTGACATTCAATTATGTTTGGGGGATCAGATTAGGTGGTGGCCCCAGAAATGTTTGAAAACAACATTTTGCAGAGCGGCAACTCTGAAGGCAGCCGAGGATGTAATTTGAATGGCTGTTTGAGGCCTATGCTGAATGGCGAGGCTCTGAATGGAATCACTATGCTATGACCTGCGAGTAATTGGATGTCCAGAGTGAAGTGTTGACAGAGGAGGGGAGGCGAGGCTGACAGAAACAAAAAAGAGATAGACACTGAGGAAGGGAGACAAAGACAGAAAATAACACAAAATGAAAATAAGCTAGAAAACAGAGTGATGAACAGGCACAGTGAGGGGAGGAATAAGGGAGGGCAATCACTACAATGGAAGCGGAGAAGATGAATGCAGTTTGCCTGAAGAGAGTAACCTGCCAAAGCTTCAGCTGTCATTCATCACAGCGCACAGGCATGTAGCCACTCTGGCCACTGAGCCAAATAAGCCATTAGACAGTATAAGTTTTCTTATCAGACAAACACTGTCAAGAAGCACTCTGCCAACGTTGCCCTATACAAACACAAGGTCACTTTATGTACAGCCATCATTGCATGCTACTGCTGATCAGGGATAATTGTGTACATTTATCCATCTACCTGCCACTCTGGATTTGCATAACAGAGCAGATAATGTACACACATTTACAGTGCAGACAACAGGAAAGTAAGTGCTTAACGTACAGTATACAACATACAACCAAAGACAATTTGCTGACAGATGATGCAGGCTCCTCAATAAAGAATGTAACCTGTCCTGACACTTATTCCTTCTTTCAAGGGATTGTCGTTTTCAGGCATACATTTTTTTCTCCAGCAGTGATTGTTAAGCAGTACTTTTCTATGCTAAAGTCACCTTCAGGTATAATAAGAGAAAAAAAACATACTGTTGGTTGCTAAGATGTGCATTCTGTCTGACAAGAGAAAAAAAAAGATTTAACAAGCACAACACACTTTCACAGATGGAGAAAGTGAAAAAAATACATGAAATATTCACGTTTATACATTTGAATATAAACAACACAATCCCCAAACACACACACACACATACACACACAGCCATTCATTTTATCTCCATGTAATTCACCTTTGTAGAACATGGAGGGAGATGGAGGGGTCGGCCAACTCCATCGATTGGCTACCCTTAGCAGTGACAGCTCCCAGATTGGCCAGAGAGCATTAGAGAGTCAGAAAGTCACACTGCCATTAGCAGTCTGTCCTCTCTGGTTACAGCCTGCCTGCACATGGACTCTCCATAGACTAAAATAGATTACAGCGATCAGTGTATTTGTGTGTGTGTGTCATAGGCATTTGTCTGTGTCTGTGTGCATCTCTAAGAAATGTGATCACTCTATCAATGTACTGTAACTTCAGATACATTCTATGTGAAGTTCAAGCCACAATCTTTCCCCTTTAATTTTTCTGTGCTATTACTTTTCAGAACATCCTCATCTTGCTTATACATTAAGGTGAACTTTTCAGTTCTTTCTTTGTCATTATGTGTGTGTCAAGCCACATAAATCAAACTACTACCTGCTATGTACATAACAGTCCCTGCAATCATTCACCATGATTTGTGTATGATAAGACTCATGAACACAGATGGTAACGTGCTCTCATGCTTTTAGACCGCAGATATGATAGTTACTGGTTGTTTGGGCTTCTTTTTTTTTCTTCATTGTACATTGTGTGTTATGCCTTTGGAGTCTTTCACATCAACAAAAATAAGCCACAGTAATAAATCATGTCCTTTTATGTCATGATTTCATGTGTGTAACCCTCTCTAGACTTAAGAAAATCAACAATTCATCTCATAACTCATCTGCGAGAGGGAGCATTTTTAGGTCTAACTTACACCTTAGATCTGGTTTCACTGCTTACCTTTGGTTTGCCGACTTCTGACTCTAGTTTTTATTGATGTCACTAGTTGAGGTGTTCACATTCTTTTTCAAATTTACAAAATCAAGGTTTGAATCATATGTTCAGTGTGGAAAATATCAATTATGTGCGTGTGTTGTTAGTTAAAAGAAATTGTTCATAATTGTAACTTAGATGAAGATCTAACCCTATTTTAAGGCAGATGTGCACACAAATGCAGGTAAATCGAAGAGTTCACATGTTTTGTCATTGTAGCTCACTGGAAATGAATCACATGGTGAATGTGATCACATTCAGAGGAGCCTTGTTTTTTTGTAGACTAGAGGGAAATTTATTGTGCCCCCCTGTTATCCTCCACCTTCCCAGCTCTTGTCGCTTCTTTTCTGATTCTCATCTCCGATGCTACATTTTACACACCTCTGAAATGGATGTAGTGCATTTGAGCTGTGAGAATAGGAGGTGGAGCATGAAAGCACAGTTGACTGAGGCGACTAGACTGATAAATCAACCGGCATAGATACTGCAATTATATATTTTTCTTTTATGTGGTATAAAGTTCCCCCATGATGTCTATGATGATCTCTTGTTTTCAGCAAACAACTTTATTAATTTTATTATAAACGATGGGTGCCTGTCTACAAATGTCAAATACAAACACAGAAAACACAGTGCATGATTGTAGTATTGAACCCCGCTGTTTCTGAGAGGACAGGATAAAGTCATACATACAACAGTGGGCGCTGTCCACTGTGCGCTGTTTTCTGCTGTTTGTAAGGAGACAATGACCAACACTGAGAACTCTCAATGAGTAGCACTGGCTCTGTGTCCTCGGCAGAGGCTCTGGTAGACAGTGACTGAACAGAGCCTATGTTGTCCCCTCTCATATACGTCGGCAAGGAGGAAATCCAGACTGGACCATTCTGGGGCTAGATTCTACCAAATAGGAATATATAAATGTATAACCAGAAGTGGGTAGTAATGAATTTACTCCATTACAGTTATTTGAGTAACTTGAAAATGTACTCTAAGAGTAGTTTTACTGCATCATACATTTTACTTTTCTTGGGCAGATTTGTGAAGAAGAAACATGACTCTGTCATCAATCAGACATAGCCATGCAGTCACATGACCACACTGCAGAGTAGCTGCATAAACTTTTGACACATGAACAGACGGGATGAAAACGCATGAAAAATGGCAGAGGCAACTGTCTTCAATGCTAAAATTGAAGAGGATAAACACCCCTGGCCTCATCTACAGAGCCAAAACAAACCGGCATTTCAGCATACAAAAGCTCAACGAGCCTGTTGTGCCATTTGGAGAGCAAGTGAATATACAGTACATGATATATCTTGTTACTGGAAGTAGTTTGCACTGTTCAAAGATACATAGTTACCTACAGTAGGTATTGGTTTCAAAAGCTTTATGTTGTGAAAAAGTGAGATTTGGTCATTTGTTTTGTTTTATTATTTGGAATTACCAGCATTTGCACATTTTATATTTTTGTCTGTCTGATTACATCATTTCTAACAAGTAAATCAGACATTCCAGATCACTTAGTTACTCAGTACTTGTCTAGCCTTTTCACCAAATACTTTTTTTACTCTTACTTGAATAATTTTTTGGATGATTAGAGTGGCTGTGGGTCAGGAGGTTTAGCAGTCGTCTACCATTAGTAGGATCGGTGGTTTGATTCCCGGCTCCTTCAGTCATATGTCGAAGTGTCCTTGGGCTAGACACTGAACCCCAAGTTGCCCCCGATGTGTCAGGTCAGCTACATAGCAGCTCTGCCATTGGTGTGTCAGTGTGTGTGTGTGCTTGTGTGAACGAATGGGTGAATGAGAAGCGGTGTAGAAGAAAAGTGCTGTATAAGTACAGACCATTTACTTTTTTTTTCTACTTAAGCAATATTACTTTGAAGTAACGCTACTCTTACTTAAGTACAATTTTTGGCTACTCTACCCACCTCTGTGTATTACCCAAGAGCTATATAAATGTATAAAAAATACAAAAAAATTATTTTGAATTATAAGAGACCTTTAATCACATTCAGGAACAAACATAAGCCTCTATGCTGCAATGCTGTTGTGACTGGCCAAGAAGAGAGGACCATGGTTATTAATAACTTTAAGAGAGTTCAACACTTTACTCATTATGAGTCAAATTCATTCCCTGATAGACTCCAATCAGAAACAATAAGTTAAAGACTAGAGACCCTTTGCTTCCTATATTGACTTTTCTGATCCCATTTAACATTCCTCCATGAGTGCAAAAAGGTTACAAAATCAAATTTCCAAGTATTTTATCACACTGCACAGGCTTAGCTTAGAAATTTTCATCGGACATCTTCGTAAAGCAGTCTGATTTCTTCTGTGTTGTTATAATTAAAAGATATTTTCATATATATCCACTGAAAGATATGGACACTTCACTGTCCTTTCAGACTTTTGAAAATGTTCTATCCATGCGGCAATATTAGCTGTCAAAAATTACATCTTGCTATTGATCCAACAGCATCGTGTGTCAGAATATTATGAGAGTGAAGGGAGATGTGTCTAAAGTAAAGTGAGGAGAAAAACACAGGACGGTGGAATAAATGTGCATATCAAGACAGGATTTTACGCTTCAGAGAAAGCACTAGAGGGAAAATCTAACTGATTTCAATGTGACAAAATTGATTTTCCAATTTTCTTCGGATTGCTTTCAGCCTCCCCTGGGCAGGTGAGGTGTCTATCCAAACACACTTAGAGCTCCACCTAAATTACTGTATGTCTGAGGAATTAGGAAAATAAAAGGGCTAAGATACTCTTGACTTTTGTTTCTTCTTCATGTGTTCCTTTTTTTTCTGATGTGTAAACGTGTCTCCTTTTTCTCTTTCTCTCACACAGTGCACACATAAGCTCGACATGTTGTCTTTAAAAACTATACTCTGGATGACAGATGGGATCGATGGGTGTCGTGCCGGAGCCATATTTATGAAAATGTGGTGAAGTGGTTTGGTTTAAATTTTTCCAGACCTAGACATGGACAGTTTAAAACTTAAGCCTTCTGCACTTCCATCTGGCTTCGCTGACTGACTGTGCTTTAGAAGAAGTCTCTCTCGCCTCACTCTTTTTTTTTTTCACAGAGATGCTGCACTGCGGTTGGACTATTGCTAAAACCCCTGAGGAGGTTTTTGAAAAATCCAGCACACTAATAAATTATGGCAGTGTGTGGATGAGCAGGATAGATACTTGTAGATACAACATAAAGACAATCTTACATGGTGCTTGAGGCTTATACCGCTTTTAGTTGGCCACATCTGCCATCATGTTAATACCACAGCGGGCTACTATGACAGACATGGATTAGTCATAGCTATTTGGCTGTTTAATAGAAGAAAAATCACCATATTGGTTTTTTGCATCTTTCTCTCTGATTGAATTTGAAATGAAGCAGATTTCATGGGCTGCAACAGTCAGTCACGCAAAATTCATCTTCACTGATTGCTATAAATATTCACTTCTGCTCATTTTTTACATTTAAGGAAGCTGCAAATAAAGCACAATGCCACAGTACGACTGATCACAGTTAAGAAGAAAATCTGTTGCAGAAGACACACAGGTTTAGACAGTAGAGGAAAACAAGAAGTAACCCCTATACCTAAAGGTATCTGCTGTGACAAGGTCTTTGTGACAGTAGTGATGCTTCCAATTTTAGTACAGCTACCATGTAAATGTAAAATGTAAAAATGGGTATAAGAAAAAAGAATATGCATTTTCAAAGAAATTTAACTCCATATTAAAACACGAGCCTCGAAATGGTTGTAATGAATCCTGGCTGCAGACAAGCGGAGAAGTGTTGCTATTATTTCTCTCTTTATAATAAAGTTAGAAATATGCCTTAAGTGTACGCTTTAAAAATATCACCAAATCTCACTTTTCTCGCCAAGAGAAACCATATCCAACAGACATTTCTCACTATTTAATATCTCAATCACCTCACAAAACCAGTACTACCAGAGCTTTGTGTATTGACTATATCTCATTTCACCGTTTAATCAGTTACACCTCTATTAAACAGTGTACTGTATCTCAGGGAGCGACTCATCAGGGTGGTTAGCAGCCATGGTTGCAGCAGTTCCGGATGGGAGGTTTTCAACCAGGCGTGTTGGACACCACCAGAGTCGGCGGATGAGTGTGTATCACCTCAATTAAACTATGCGCTAAGTGTCTGACAACAGCTAATATTCCTCTTCCACCAGCGAACCCAATCAATGTTCTGGCATTCGTCACCCTGCTGAAAAAGCAATCATCCCGTTGTCTCGCTCCAGTTAGGCGAGGGAAATGGAGAGGCGCTCTTCTGGGTTCTGCGCCTGCTCGATGCAACCCGCAAGTGCTCATTCTCACAAAGACACACAAAAAAAACTATAGGCGCCATATAGCACACGCACACACATAATATATACACCATTGCTTGACTCTGCTCACTAGCAGGTGACATGTTGAGAAAAGACACGATGCACAACAAGCTGAATTTCAGAAATGCCAGGGACAAGTGTAAGGCTTGTGACAAGAAGTTGTTTGACAAAAACACACACACACTGTTCACTTTGGTGAAGGACCATCACTCAACACAGGCTGATATACAACACAAACACACGTTTGCTAGGTTAACCCACCTCTCTGTCAAGTAACGTAGGCGAAATGACTGTGACAATGTCGCCTTTTTCTGCATCGATGTAGAACATATTTGGAGATGGCTTGTCTGGCGACTGTCTGACAATGTTGTAGCGTAACACTGCGTTATCTGTGGCAGGGTCATCTGCATCAAATGCTGTCATTGTCATCACTGTGGTTCCTGAAAAAGACAAAGGACAGGGTTCAGTCTTCTCTGTTGTATATGTGGCAGATAATGGTAAAACAGTAAATTTCTTTGGCAATGTATTAGTATAAAAATAATCTAAAGATATCTGAAATAAATCTTAGTAACAGAAATAGATTCCCAGTATATTTATGCAAATCTATGCAACATTGGTGAACAGGTATTTCATATTCAAATAATTATTGGCTATATGCTTATGCAACAGTGTATTCTGCTCACTTTCTACACCTTATTCAGCCAGAAAATAAAAATGAGCCTAGCTTGTCATCTACATGATGTTTCTTATGTGTTACATAGAATATGCATTTTGTTTCTGTTCTAAAATTAGTGAAATCATAGTAGCAGATGTGTGAAAAGTGCAATTACAAACTGCTGCTGCCAACACAGCCACTTTAGAAGTTAGCTTTTTCTATTAATGTGTTTTCCCCCTTGTCAGGAAACAGCAGGGTGTATTTTATTTGCTAATGGGAACAAAAATGGAAATCCTGCTTGCTGCAGCTGAGCAGAAATTGGAGGCAATCCTTGACACACCCTCAACCTTCAATCTCTGTCTATTGTCTGTGATGAGATACACTTGCACTGATTCAGCAGGATGCCCACTCAATCTACACATATAGAAATCTATACATACTTCAGAAACGCAAGCATGCAGATACACACACACATCATGTTAGGTTATGTCTCTTTTAAGTAACATTTGCATTCTCCAGTGTGGAGAGAAGTGACTATAAACTGAGTCTCCACTGAGGGCTTCACATTGTTGCTGTCATCAGCTTGCAGTTCAAAACCTTAGGATAAAATACAGTGTAAAACCTCCCCAATGTGTTGCTTTAAGGGTGACTCATTCCCAGAGAGATGCTTTCTGATGAGATGGTGTGTTCAGGACACAGATGGATACTTCAGATAAGAATGAGATGTTTAGCTCACTCTAGTGAGTGTAGCATTGGTAATGGTGGGCTTGTCTTTTGTCCTTTTAAACATAAACAGCAGATAACCATAATCAGTAAATCTTGGTTGCGGTAATTCACTACAATTCCAAAATGACACAACTAATCAATGTGGATTATGATGTGGTTCTGCTTCTGCTTTTAGGTATTTTTAACCACAGCTAGTAAACTGCCTGCTAGACACAGGGTTGCCTGGACTACTTTACATAAAGCTTATTCCTTTCTTTTCTGTAATGATTAAACCAACTGAAGTTTAACATTTTCTGTCAAAAAACCCTGTGTGATTCCTATTTGACTTGAATACTTAACAAAACATTCCTCTAAGTTCCAAATACCAGCACTGCGTAGCATGGCTCATAAACATCAATCTCTTTTCATGCTTCTTTTTAATACCCGACAGTACTTTTCCACAGTACATTAGCCAAACTACTCATATAAGACACAAAAGGACTACAGGAAAATATGCAAAGTCTACATTAAATAATGATGGCTTAGTAGCAAACGTCTTTAGTCCGTTTGAAGGTAATGAGGGGCAGAGAGGTGTGGGTTTTATCCCCTTGGCATTTGCACTTCAAGGTGAACCATTAATGGTTAAGCAAACCGGTAATCCTTCCTCTGCCGAATAATTACACAGTCCCATCTCCTTCATTACCTATACTCTGTTCCACTTCACACCTTCAAAGCCACGCTGTTACAGATGATTCAGTGAGTGTGTGAACAAACACACATGTACGCGCACGTGGCTTTGCACACATACACACCAAACCAGTAGCAAATTATGTTGTTAAAAGCGATGACTAAATTGGTTATCTTGAACAGATCTCAGTGAATTATCTTCTCATTCCACCAGCAGACCAAGGTCTCCTGAATGCAGCACAACCATGTTTTATGTGATATTAGAGTCGAGCTGACCCTTTCAGTCCTTACTGTCTTCATCAGATACCATAATTCCACCCACAAATGAGTATCATGTAACCAATGAGCCTTCGTCATCAATACAACACAGCCATCTGCATCGATCAACTTATGTAATAAACATAAAGGAGTCTGTAATGGGACAGTAGAGATGGATATAGCTCTAACACCAATTGACTGCTGTGCTTAATCACAACATGATATCATGTGGGTGGTCTCTGTGAAGACTCATTGTCCTTTCTTATCAGCTCTGTGCTCTGGCAGAAGCAAAGACTCAATCATTCTCAACTACACTGGATAGTGGCAAAGAATGTGAATGTGCATGACTGCCATTACCTCACTCTCACATGGACCCATCAATTGTGCTACTCAATGACACCAGCTCAGGCTGCAACAGAAAAGTGATGGAAGACAGTTTGTAAACACCATGTGATGCACGTCTGTCAAGTGATTTGTTTCACTGTACTTTATGTATGTGTTCAGTCAGAAACATAGAACAAGCCTATGGTGTCAAACATCAACAAGTCATTCACATAAAAAGACACAACAACTGACACTGAAAAAGAAAGCACACACGTATACACATGTTGTGGAGTGATTTCATCACACAGGCTGGTGAGACACGGTGTCATTGCCTACAGCTAACTCCTACATCTTTCTCAAACACCAAGGGAAATCAGTGGAGGCCAGCAGATCTGTGGGTGCCACTGAGGAACCCACAGATCCGTCGCATTTTGACACAGTGTGAGAAGCACAGATGGAGCAAAAGAACATAAACAAGACAGAAAGTGGTGAATGCAATGCTACTATATGCTGAAGTGTACTGTGTGTTGTGCATATACACACACAGACACACACACATAATGCTTCAGGGTTGATCTGACTGGCTGTGAGCGATCAGAGTTTCATTTGAAATTATTCACCATGTACAATGGATTTTTCAAAATCTGAAATGGGATTTATATTAATCAGACTTACTCAAGAGACTGAAAAAGGCCAAGAACAGAGCCATTCTATTCTCAGGTGAGAATGAGATCAAAGGAAGTTCAAAGAGGAATCATCTTAACCCTTACCGATGCAGCAGAGTTACATGATAATGAATTACAAGCACATATTCATAAGAAGCAGAACACAGTAAAGAGGTGGTAGCAGAGATAAGCATGCATGAAAAGGTTTGACAGAAAATCACAAGGTCAGAAGAAGAAAGGGAGGCATGGCAAGTTGAAGAAAAAAAGAACAGTTGAAGGAAACGGAAGAAACTGAACATTTAGCTAATAGAAAAGCCAGTCATTTTCTATATTAATAGTATTTCCAACAATCCCAGTCAGAGAATAAACCCAACATTTAACTGCCTCTATATGTGGCTAATGTCTATTAGTCTTCAGCCTGGATTAGCTTGTTCGTCAGTGTCGTAGACCTGGAGACAATTAAAAACACATCAGCTCTCAGACAATCTCACATGAAGAACTTGCACCCACCCATTGGAGTGATGCGTTTTTAATTGTTTTTCAACAACGTAGGTTTACTAATAAGCTGAAGGTTGGAGTATGACAGACATTAAATGTGAGTAGAGGAAATTCATGGTTGGTTTCAGTGTCAGCATGGGTATTGGTGAAAATAATACTGATATAGAAAATGACCGACCTTTTCCTTTAAGCTGCAATCCATTCTCCAGCACCTCTTTTAGCCTTTTTATTTTCTTTGTCTGCATTAGTTTTACTATATGACTACGCTAAGATGCTAACAAGTTGGAACACTACACATTAAAAATTATTTAAATCTTTGCATGTTTTTGTATATAATAAGGTAGTAGACTTTTCAATTTTCAGTATTCCATATAATTCAACAATTAGTGCACTTGACTGATGGCATCAATATGTATTTCAGGACTATCCATATATTTTCTCGTTTGGAGAAAATGCACTGCAAGTGATAAGCTCCTAGATGAACACAAAGTTCTGGATATGTATTTCAAGTGATATATTTTTGTATTTGTGTATCGTCTTTCCTTTTCTCAGTGGTTTCAAATAGAAGAGCCTCTTTTGGAAAATAGCCTTGTCAACAGCGATCGTTTATGGATGTTCCTTTTCTTGTCATCACTGTCATACGCTGATGAAAATATACCCAACCAGTCCTGATAAAAGAAATTAGCCACACTTTTAAACTCTTAATAAATATTAATGTTTTTTTTTTTCCTTGAATGTAACCTTAATTATGTTTTTTTTGTCCTGAATTCTTCATGTTTTACTTGTGAATTTAAACCACATTTTCAGAGAAGTAATTTTACTGGAGTTATTTCCTGGCACACTCAGAGCAGAGCGACCAATGACTAAACTATTTTTTACATTATACAACTTTAGTTCTCCCCTCAGTGGCCTTCTACTTACATTTGCATTTGTTTAACAGCAGTTCATCTAAATCAACTCACCTGCAGCTGGCTCAAAGACATCCTTATGTTCATTTCAAGGCAGT
>OMLM01008014.1:25584-60530 GCA_900302695.1 Helostoma temminkii
TTTAACAAATAATTCCCTTTGTCTTATCTGCTTACATTAAAGTAACTATTTTTGAGAAGTCACAAGGAGAATATGAATTTGTTTAAAAATGTTTTATACCAATGGTCTATTTTAAATTAAATATGGTGGGCAGATATTTTTAGAAATCTAATTAGGCAAGACTGATGAAAAAGACAAATTCTAGGACATAAACAGGGAAACCATTTAAATTAAAGAGGAAACTACATATTGTTTGCTTGGGCAACAAAAGCAGATTTAATAAACTTTTTATTACAAATTACTGTTGATGAAACAACTATTTAAGAGCACAGTTACAGAAGCAACATGTGCATCTGTCTTGTGATTTTCATTCTTTGTATAGCCTTTTTTTCCCCATTCATGTCATATTTCAGTAGTAAATACATGCAGCATCAACGTAAGGATTAAGTTGATAGCTGTAAATATGGTGGATATTGGTGAAACACCTTTCAGCAGGCTATCTATTTGACAGAATGTTGCACTGTAATCCAGGTGTCTACACTGTTTGTGTGCCTAATGTTACCACTTCACTGATCTTCAGTGCTTGGATGCTGGCCAATCTGTTTATCTCTGTGTCTTTTGTTAAACCTGTCATATTGCACTAGATGATTCTACGAATGTGATTTTCTTTAGATACAACTGAATTATGTTATGTGCTTTCAGCAGTAGTACCGTTTAAATTTTTCTTTTATTTTTTCAATTTTCTAGCTTTTGCTTTCAAACACACTGTAGCAGGTCTGGGTCACACTATGTAGTACTAAAGTCACAATCTAGGCTGACCACTTTATCTGAATGTGACATTTTAATGGCAGTGTGGAATACAGGTTTTGCTGGTTGTGTCTTTGAAAGTGACCTGGATTTATAAAAAGAAACATTGGGCTTTATGTCTCTGTCACAACTGTAGCTTTGTGTCAGTCTTTGTGTCTGCTTCACACTTAGGTGGTTCCTTACCTGCCTACCCACATTAAATCCCCCAGAAAATTACACTGATTTGTATACTGTCATCTCTTAAGGTACAATCAGCACTTTTGTAAGCCCATTCACCTGCTTATTTATTTCACTGGACCTCACCTATTTGCCTTCTTACCTGCCTGGCAGTATATCTCTCTGGCACCCTTTCATCACTCTGCACCATGACTATGTGACTATAACAAAAAATCTCTAGATTAAAACTCTAGACACTGCTGCCTTTTACGCAGAAACATTGCCATATTGGTGGGAAGATGGCCTGTTCTTTAAGATGCCATTGTGTATTTAAACAGAAAATGCCACCCTAAAGATGCACCAGTTTTTCACAGGTACCAGCAACCTGATAATGGTGACGTATAACACACACAGGATACTTTCTAAACATTATTGAAGAATAAACTGTGATGTTGACTGTTGTGATGTTTTTGCTGGTTTTACATATGACATGATTTGGACTCAAAAACAGTTGATGTGCATGAAGTACAACATGAGCATAAAAGATCATAGCCCCGGATTTCTCTTCTAGCAGCAACGTAAGAATGATGGGAAGCTGGAGGAAACAGACCAAAACTTTGGAAGAAACATCCCCAGTTGCTGGCCTTATGATAAAATGTCACCAAAATTACAAAATAATCACTTACATGTCTACACAGTCTAGTGAAAAAACAGCATCATATGTTACATTAATAAACCACATCACAGCTTGATTGTTACACACAGACACACTCATGAGTGTGTTTTTAAAAGAAAAAAAATGGGGGTGTCATTAGCAATTTGTAGATGTTCATGACCAAATGTATTTTCAGCACAAGAAATTACTACTATTTACTATTTATTTACTATTTACAAACTCTGTAAAATAGCCTTGTGGAAGATTTCCCTCAAGTAATTGATTCCTTGTAGTCTGTGTTTCCTAAAAACTTTGCACCAACCAGAACCTCTGGAATAATATTCCAGTGCATTCTGAACCACTTTCACATCAGCATGCTCATCTTTTCACATTGTGTCCAGGTTAATTTACAACTTGATTTTTGATACATTTTAGTACCAACATAATTACTGATGGTACTCTTTCTTTACAGGCAGACAGTGAAACAACCTTTGCTTTGTCTGAAGTTTTACTATTCAGCTAGTAGTAAAACTTTTCTAAAAAAAGCTTTTGTGGAGCTGTGCTGTGCAGAAACTAAATACGAAATAATGAGCCCTAAACTGAATGAAAATGGAATGAAAACATAGTGAATGGAGTGAAATTCCAGCTGCCCTTTACTGCCTCCTTCACAATTCTATCTTCTTAGCCAGTGTTTGCCCAGGGCACAGCTGGGTCATTGGCAATTGCTAGATAGTTTGTATGTAACGCACAAACAAAAGAACAAAATACAGACATTAGCATCTTACAAGGGTAATAAATCAACGTGATACACAATGTGTATAAACTGAAAGATTACATTTATATCAAATGAAGGTTCTATGTAGATAGTTTCACAGATACATTCGAGCCAGTGGTTGGGCTTGTGCACAGTTGATTGACAGGATGACTTTCATCACCAGATACCAATGACACATTTGTTAATGAGAATATTCAATGACTGACTAATGAGAATATAAATAACACACAAGCTAATGAACAGAAGAACCTAGAAAACAACTCCAGTCGACACAATGACAATCAAAGCTGGGTAATGAAATCATATCTTAACTTGATAATTGAAAAATAAATTACATTAAGTTGTTGGCAAAGAAAAAGACTAAAGGAGAGAGTCAAGGCAAGAAATGAATCACAGTGAATATAACCAACAGCCATTTATATTCCAGCTATGTGTCCATTTATTTAATCATGCCCCCATTATGTTTGCATGCATGCGTGAATAATGCCGTCAGTATATTTATGTGAATGTAAATCCAAAAAGCACTTCTTGTAACAGTAGCCATTTAAAAAAACACCAGGCCTGAATCATAATGTGCCCCAGTGGATCACTTCAAATGGTTCAAATAAGGAGTACTTGACATGGCTAAGTCAAAATTACTTCCTACCACTGGCTCCAACTTCAATATAATATGCCTCTATTTTTTCCAACTCTTAAGTGGAATACACTCTAGAGCAGAAGAAAAGGTATTAACGCCCTCTTTCCTGTTATATTCTTCTCTGTTTCACCCATCCATCCATTCTGAGTTAGCCATGTCACACCATTTCTATTCCCATATAAAAATACATAATTTTTACAGGCAGTTATTAATCCTGGATTTAATATTTGTCAAAACAAACATGTACAGATACTGCTGGGAGTATCTGACCTGAAAACCACACACAACTCTGGAGCATTGTTAATGCACACACATGATTTACCAAAACAGTGGATCCCTGTATTTAAACTGTGCAAACACGAAACATGTGTGAAAGCATATCCTGCAAGTATTTCATTTGGGATTTTAAACAGAGTTTTCCCTCCACGGCTGACTTCACTCACTTCTGTATTTGCATATCTCTCACAGCATAATGAATGCTACAGGTCCTATGGTGGAGCCAAATGTCAGGCCCTGAGGCTGGTGGACAGTCCATGGTGCATAATGACCAGCTGAACCACATCTTCTAATGACCCCAAACAAACCTGTGGGGGGTGTTATGTGAATGTAACAGGCCCTACTAGATAGAGAAGGAAGAGGGGAAGAACGTATTAAGATGAGATTGTGGAAATGAAGAGATGGAAAAGGAGAACACCTGAATAGCCTAATTAGTTGTTCCCACTAAAAGGGGGCTGTGGTCTGTAACAGCAAGAGAGATGCGATAGAAAGAGGATAATAATGTAAAAAAAATTAAGCAGAGATAAAATCTAAAAGAAAACAAAACTGGGAATAAACAGAAGAGCTGCTCAAAGAGAAATAAAAAGATGATGGTTAAGGGGCAATGCAATGTGATATTTTCAGAATGCATCATAGCTGTTGACTCAGCTGTGCAGAGTGCACAGTTGCAACAGTAATCAGCAAACTCAATAACAACCTAGGGTGTATCGATTAAGGGGAAAACTTCAGGAGCCACACCACATGATCCCATCATCATTAAAGAAAATCTAATTACCCAGTGGCTGTGATGCCACCAGGCATGTCCAAATGTTTCACGTTTTTAATACTGTGCCAAAGCAAGTCCCCCCTGCTTCCAAGAACATCATTTGAAAAAACAAGTCATTAATCTGAGGAAGCATGGAAATGACAGAATATTGCTTTGTTTCCTTAAGCTTAATTAATCATCTCTGTGTGTGCACAATTAGACAGCAGGTCATGTCTGCTGCTCAGTACGCTCATGCAGCTGAAGCTACCATAGGGAAATGTTGGCCAGATTCTCAAAGGATATTTCCACAGAGACTGCCGGAGACTCTGGAGGAGCAGAGTAGATATTTCCACTGGGACAGGTGAGAAAATTGACAGATAATATCTTCATAATAAGAAGGTGGATATTTAGAGCTGACAAAAGAAAACAATTCACTTGCACTAATTTAGAAGGTTGGCCAGTGCATAGCTTATGTAAAACGCATTAGCCAAGAAGCACAGTACAAGTTCACATTAGCAATTTCACAGTGCCTGTCAAAAGTGCTTGCTGTTTCCTATCTATGCAATGCATCTCTGTCTTTTCCATTCCTGTTTCATACTTGGCTTTGATAGTGAGTTTCTGTGCCAAGGGTGAATCATAAGGTAAGACTTTCATCTTTATGAGACTAAGGAATATAGACTGAAGGATCAAGGCAACTCATTAAAATCCAAGACCCTGGAGGGCTATTTGAATGAATGAATCACAACCTTTGATACCGAATGTTATGCTAGTACGCTAACAATAACAAACAATGGTGTCATGTGAAAAAAAAGAGTGGTATGTTTGATGGAGATTAGCAAGATTCAGTTACTTTCACCTATACCTCCTTGCTTTTATCTCTGGTACTTTCACAATTTTTTTTTGAGAACCCTTATAGTCCCACAGTGGGGAAATTCAGCTTTGGACAGGCTGCCCCTTTGAGGCGCCAGGGGTCAGGGGTTTCGGTGGCTTGTCCAAGGACACCTCAACATGTAGCCAAGACAGGGAATTGAACCTACAAACCTTGGGGTTGAAAGACGACTGCCCTACCAATTGAGCTACATGCTGCCCCCAATGGTGATATTTATAATTTTTTGTCAGATTAAAATCTAGATAGCTACCTAATCTTGGTTGTCTACCATGCGGTTACAGTTTTTATTAAATTAATACAAAGACATGATTTTAGAGCATGATGGGTTAGTAAATGGTTGGTTGATTATTAAAAAAAAAAAAAGGATTTTACTTATGTATTTGTGTTGTATGTATATCATATATGAGCCACATAAGCAATACATTTCAACTAAAATAAAATATAAAATATATATTCATATATCCATATATTTCACTTTTCATTTCAGTGTTCGAAGGACTTCTGAAAGAAGCACTGAAGTGGAGGCTAAAATGTGACTTTTTGTCCTTTAAATTATTTGCAACCTATACAGCACCAATTAGGTAATGATCCGGGCATTATGCTGTGATGAAAGTGGATTTCGATAATGTTTTTAATCATTTCCTGTAGTAAAAATAGGTTTGTTAAAAAGAGACATACAGTATGTATAAGAGGCTGAAATGCATGTAGTACCTCACAGTTATGTCTGTCCATTGAAAAAGAACAAACCTGAGATAAAAAGACATCATTTAGGAAATTGTATGTATGTTGAAAAAAACATACATATGCTACATACACTTTCATACAAAATCATTGAGATGATTTTGTACTAGAAGCAAATGTGTAAGTGTTTTTCTATGAAGACACGTATAAATCTGATGGAGCGCTGAGCAGTGAGTGCAGCAGTCACTGGTCTGTGGTGATGAGAGGACACTGCTGGCTCCCATCTGACAAGGTCGTCTGAAATGTGATTGTAACTGCAGGGAAGAGGAACATCTGTAGTTCAACTCATCTCTCCCACAGTGACAACTCTGTGTCATATCACACTCTGTGTCGTGTCATAACACACATACATACTCTCAAGCTGACAAGTGTGAAAAATCACAGGTATGTACAAATACCTACAATCAAATATTGACTATACACAGTCACACAGATGCACCTCGTATTACTGTTCTGTGTGGAGCTGTTTTTGTGTTTGTTCCTTTATGGACGTTTCTACTTACTACTTACTTAATGTCATTTGGAAGGGGACTGTTAGAGTCCACGTTTTTTTAAATTTCAGTTTCTGCACTAATTTTTATCTTTCCTGTTTATTCACACTCTTGCATACTCTGAGTTGCGTTTTTACACATGCAGCACCCAGCCAAACATACTCCGTTTGAACTGCATTCTCAAATCAGGAGAAATAGTTTGATTTCAGAAGGGGAGGGTCTCTGTGTAGAGAGTGCAGGAAGATGACGCAACAACGCAATACAAAACGTATCTCTCCCTGGTCCACTCTGCTCATCCTATCAGCCTGATTACTCTCACCTTTTTTACTCTCTCTCTACAGTCTGCTCCACCCACTCTCTGCTGCTTCACTCACTAATCAGCCTTATCCATAATGCCAGTTTCAGTCCCTTTATAAACAGGTTTGCAGCTCTCAGTCTCCTGCCAGATTGTAAGCTCAGCTCACCTTGTTGCTACTCCCTAGCCATCCACAACCTTACCTGTTACCTGTTACCAGCTACAGAATCTGAACCTGTTGTTAGAGATGATATCTGTTTTGTCCCTTCAGTTCTGTAAATGCTTTCTCTGACCTTGTTTTGACCTCTTTTCTGGAACCTGACTTGAGTATTGGATTGACCTGCTGTGGATCTGACCTCGACCTGTTTTTGGACCTGACCTGCTCTGATATGGCCTTTTGGATAATCTGTCTGTCTGACATTGTTCTCCTCCTGTTGGTTGCTCTGGCTTTTAAAAATTCGGGCTGGGGTTTTTGGATAGTGCTTTTAGATACCTCTGCTCATCATGCTGTGATTTTACTTCAACAGCTGATAGCACTGCGTGCAAACCTGACATTACCAAGGGCACCACCATCTTGGGTGCCCCTCAACCAGTCACCTAAAAGGGCTCACCTAGTCACATCCTGGTTCCTGTGTGTCCTCCCCAGCTCACCATCTTACCCCAACTTTTAATATAAACCTCATGTTTACCTCATGTTACCAGTATTCATTGAGTCCACCTGTCTTTTGCATCTCTGACAGGGACAATTAATATGTTTAGATAAATTGCATGCACATCTCCTCTGGATATGTAAGATTAACAGTGGTTCTCCACGTAGTCATTTGACTCTAGGGATGATAAGCTCCTTATATAATTCTAAAACTACCCCAGTAACTCAGCTGGGAATATGTGATTCACCAATTCTCAATCTCTCTGCTCTTCTGCCATTGAGGTTCCAGCTAATGACTCCACTCACTAAATCAAGACAAAAGATACTTCCCCTTTAAAGAGACACTTCAATTAATTACCCCCGGAAAATCCCTCTAATTCTGAACTAGGGGTTCAGTGAATAAAACTGAAAACCTATTAGTGGGCATTCATCTGATCTCACCGAGGAAAAGGAGGCAATCAGTGCGGAGAAGAGGAGCTAGCTACTGTACAGCAGAGCAGAGGGACAAGGGGTAGACGTGAGAGGATGCAGGGTTTAGATCAGTCATAGCACTAAAGTACAAGATATTTTTTGCTTGTTAAATTATAGGTTGCTCCATTCTTAAGATTTCTTTCTGCAAGCAGAATCCCTTTGACAATACATGACTTTTGAATAAAAGAATAAAGTAGAAAATAAAGGATGTGCTGTTTAATGCTGCAAGAGTGTGAGGAGTGGCCACAGTTGTTGAGTTTATATATGATAATTACTGCTTTCCTGGGATTCTGAAACTGTCCTGTTCCCTCACAGGTTTGGGATGTTACTAGCAGCTTCTTCAGCTTATACAACTTTTATTTACAGTGAATGCTAATGCAAGCACGTAAATACGGATATAGGGATATCTGCACAAACTGCCATAGCTGTTAATGTGGTTGTAGAGATATTTTTGTCCAGTCCAAAGTGCACCAACTAACGTTACCATCAATACAGTCAGCCCAGTGGCAAGACTAAAAAAGCCTACATTTGAAGCATTGCATTTATTTAACATAACACCAATATGAAATAAAGTGTGATATAATTATCAGAATTGTGTGTGTATGTAAGAGGGTGACAGTTTTGGGGGGATGATAAAGCAAAGAAGGCAAAGGAAATCAACAACAGAGCAGTGAGATAATGCCACCACCAGGTCTAACATAAGATACATTTTGTAGAGTGAAAAAAAAACAACTAGAAGTATGGATCTTACAGTGTCTTGTTCTCTGGGTAGAATGTGTAAGATGTGATGACAACATTGTACTGAAATTGTTGTAATAAATATATAACTCAATGAAAACTTTACATGAATTCTAATGCCCTCAGGGATCTGAGAATGTATTAAAACTAAGTAATAAACTGTTAAAGTCATTTCCCACAGCCACAAATAATTCATGTGAATATAAGAAAAAGGTTCAAGGGCAGAAATGTACAAACAAAATGAAGCACTAGAACAAAGTATCTGTGGCACACAGACAAAACACAATTGTATCCAATATAGATCAGCCTATTAAAATTAGCAGTAAAGTTTCAAAGGACAGAGGCACAAGAAGAAGAACAAGACAAAGTCATGAATTAAGTGGATGACTGAACAATAGTCTCTCATTGTTCTTGATTTATACCCTGTAATGCGACATATAAAGAATATCAAAAACAATCAAAACTTGATCATGCCTTACACGTGGAAATTTACAGTGTGTCGATGTGTTTATTGGATCTCCATTCTTGAGCAGTTGCAGTGTACAAGTGGCCTTTATTTGTCCTTATATTGGAATTATAATCATGACCATTCACGGGATTCACTGAGCCCGCTACAGGACATGGGTGCTGGGCAACGGTGCTCTGACAGCTATTGTAGGATGATATAGCATGCTATTAGAAAGAAAATGCTCTTGTGTGGGAAACAGAGAACATGCTTTGACAACGTGAAACTAAAGTGCTTTTGTCTTTAATTAAAAATGAGACAAAAATGATATTTGTTACTTTGGTACTACAATTGTATTATATAAAAGAAGAAAAAAGTCCTATTTTGTGTTTTTATGTTCATATTTTCACAAAAAAAAAACAAAACCCTTGAATGACCTTACATCTAGTCATTTTCTCCTGTTAAATGAAAATGTCCCTGATACCTACATTCACTTTAGTGTAATTTAAGGTGAATGTAGAGAGACCTTTCCTATTTCAGTGGAAATGAATGCAAAAACATCCTCACAGTATACTGTCAAACTCTGCATACACATTTGATTCTACACATTAAACTCACAGAGAGACATGAAGGAACAAATGTCAAAGCACAATTTCTGGGGAATAGTATTTCCACCACTAAAACACAAATAAGCATCATAGATTTTTCCCATGGACTACTCTATTATGTTTGTACATTATAATGACAGAGTAGTACACAGTGATGATCCTCAGCTACAGTAAGCTTTTGACTTTAACTGCTTTGCACAGGTGTTAACTACAGAAATGTGAAAATATTTTTCATCCCTATCACATCTTGAGATATAGAGGAAGATTTGCATTACCAACTATTTTTCATTTTATACTTACTAATATAACACTTTCAAATACTACATCAAAGGAAATGGATACTAAGAAAATCGCAGGAAAAGGAGAGTTACAGGGGCTGGAACAGAGACGAAAGAGACCAATAAGGAGATATGGAAGGGGCAAAACAGTTACATTAAACCAAACATGTTACGAGGTCGAATCAATTTTTTACGAACATTTTCTGTTTGGGACATTGTTGTGAGAAGAAGAGAACCATTAAACACTGACAGATGTTCAGAAGGATGGCTAGAGGATCCGAACCGGGCAGAAATCTTTCAGTCTGACCTTTAACTTGTCAAATATAAACCATATTGCTCTGGCAGATGCTCTGATCGCTTCAAATCAAGGTAACGCTCTTGGCTACAGAGTGTTGTATTATATGTACACAATGCTTTCTATATCCCTGAAGTCACAGAAGAACAACGCAGTGAAAAAGCTTTTGAAGTGTGTGGGACATGGTTGAATCAATTTCCATTTAAAACAATTCATTTAGAGCATGGCTCTCATACGACTTGGATTCGATCAAAGATCAAAGACAAATAGAGGTCTATTATCATCAAAGTACTGACTCTGAGTACACTTTGTATATGTACAATGGAAAAGCAGTAGTGTGTTTGAAAATGGAACACACTTGTTACTTTATTAACTACTGCATCAAGGAAGCTCTGAGAATATACTTACAGCTCCTTGAAGAAATATTTTTAATGTGAACACTACAACAAATTCCTTTCTGTCTCCTCCATGCAAGTATAATATCTAGCCCAATTTGTATCTCAGAGGTCTAATACTTTTTTGTATCTGAAGCTGGCAGTTTAAACCAGGGTTGGAAGACAAGTTATTATAAATAAAAACAATTGCAAAATATACAGTGGCCATTCACAGAGAGGCCAGTGTTGCTTGTTTTTCCTTTGTGCGTAGGAATCTGATTGCCATTGTATTTGTCTTTAGCATACTGTTCAAAGCTGTTACCAACAATAAACTTCAAATCTGGAAAAGAATGCAGCAAAAACACCACTCAATTAAAACAGTTTCTTTTCAATTCAATTCAACATCTTCAAAACCAACCAGAGGACTGCTACTGACTGCTGTGTCTGCAGACTGCTGCTAGGTTCTTGCCAAATGCTCTCTGAAAACGAATCTTGGATGAAATTCTCTATGCTTAGTGTTAAATGGAAGAAATTATGCAATCACAGCTTATTGATTATAGATTGACAGTCTGTTGACTGATCCAAGCACATAACTATTTCATATATTTACTGTGGCAGCCGCACAAAACCATTTTCACAGTAATGTTTTAAAAATGAATAACTTCCACATGTCATAAGGGGCAACTGCTGACCTTGATCAATCCAACATCTTGTTGAGTTTAATTCTGCCTCCACAGAAATATCAGCCCTGCTAGAGCATGGAACAAACACAAAAGCTGATGTATTGATGATGTTTATTTTTTAACATAATATTTCATTAACATTTTTTTCTTAATTATGACTGCTACAACATGAAGCATATTAGGAACATTTGCTTTGCTTTACAAAAAGAACAACAAAACAAATATACTTGTTTTTACTTTGCAATGCAGCATTACCAGCCATAACAACTGCGCAGTGTTTAGCACTGTCGCCTCACAGCAAGAAGGTCCTGGGTTCGATTCCTGGGGTCTTTCTGTGTGGAGTTTGCATGTTCTCCCCATCTTTGCGTGGGTTTTCTCTGGGCACTCTGGCTTCCTCCCACAGTCCAAAAACATGCAGTTAACTGGGGACTCTAAATTACCCATAGGTGTGAGTGAGAGTGTGAATGGTTGTTTGTCTATATGTGGCCCTGCGATAGACTGGCGACCTGCCCAGGGTGTACCCCGTCTCTCGCCCGTATGCCAGCTGGGATAGGCTCCAGCACACCTGCAACCCCTACAGGGACTAAGTGGTTCAGAAAATGAATGAATATTGCCAATGCTTTTTGCATTTGACGTCTTAAGATATGACATTCTCATAAACATGGTTATCTATGCAGACCCTCAGTTTACAGCATTGCCATGACTCTGGCTATCTCTTGCTGGGAATTCACATTGAAAGAGACATGAGACCAGTAAGTGATACTGAACAAGATTCCAATCAATCCATATTGGCTCTGACCTACGTTCCGGTTAATTAACAGCGGACATTTCCTGAACAAACGTGGTTTCCATGTGGTCTCAGCAGAGAGAAATCAGAAATGCCTATCAATTTTTCGATTTATTGATTTATTCTCCTGCCCGTAACAGTGGGCGAAGAAAGTGAAACCAAAAAGGGTCACAGTGATGTGATGCAAACACCCGTCACTCAGAGTCAGTGTGTACTGATACATTTGACAAGATGAAATTATCTTCTCTGTGTGACAAACCAGTGATGGATGTGAAAAAAATGGAATCCAAAACATTTTGTATGTGAATTGGTCTATGCCAAATAGACTGAAATAGGCTGAAAAGTGAATCTGAATTTCTGGATTTGTTTTTTTCTAAAGATATGTTTTCTCTGACAACAAGACATAAAACAATAGAATTCAAGTAAACTGTGCACATCTCCTTTATTCAATCTGTCCCTAATGAGGAGCTAATGATAGCTAGGTAACAGCTGTCTGAAGACATCAGATGATGTCTTGTCAACACAATCTCTGCTGATGAATTAATAGTAGAAAGGAAACTTAGTGGTGTCTGTATTCAAAATTAAAAATGGTGTGCTATACTGGTTGGAGCATCTGCTACTAACAGTCCATATGTAGCTGTATGGGATAGAATGTAAAATACATGATATCACTCTTGTTAAACAATTTTACATTATGTAGGCCTAAAAATATTAATGAAATACTTGCATTTGTAAATGGATATGAATCCTTGACACCTAGTTATTTTACACAAATGTGTACAAAAACTATAAAAACAAAAGCTGCTCATTTGTTGAATAAAGAAAAAAGATTTGTGGGGTTGTGAGAATGCTTTTTGCAGCATCAGTATTTATCAGATCTAAGTGAACCATCGAGAATCAAATTGAAGCATATAAAAATACCTGATTCTGTGTGAATCAAAATCAAATAAATCAGGATATCAATTTTGACATCCTGCAGTAGTGTAGTTATTGCCCTTACCCTTATCATGAGGAATTTACAATGTTGTTGACATTTATACAGTATATACATTTATCTTGCAAAATGGAAATCAAATTTTTTGCTCTCAATTTTACCACAGTAATGCAGTAAATAAAGTAATAGGATGGTTGCTTCTTTTCTGAGATTGTTTCTAGTAGCCAAGCATTTCCCTTGGTCACTTTGGATGCCGATTTTAGATAACTCAGGCAGTGTAATGCACAAAATTACATTTTCACAGTGCACACTTGATCCATGTGGGCCACCGCTCACTGCTGAGAAAATTTTGCAGAGGAGGCAAGAAAGAATGGAGTTAAATAGTAGCATTATAAGAAAGCCACAGGGATGGATAGCCAGGCAGGAGAGGCTCAGGCTGACAGTCATTGTGGGAGATGGATGCTGCACAGCAACAGACCCCACAGAGATAGAGGGGGGCATTTGTCGCAACAAATGGGATTTGCAAGTTGTCTATTGTAATCTATGACTGCAGTCAAGGAACAAAGATCTTTGTGTGTTACTGGACATCAACGTTGCACACATAAGCAGATGAATTGTAGACACTACTCTCAACACAAAAACAAGTATCAACTGTTAACAGTCAATCACTTGGGTTGAACAGGAGGCAAGACATTTCATTTCATAAAACTGCTATAATAGGCTGTATTAGTGTGCTGGACCTGATTTGTTGCAATTTATTTAGTTTCATCTGAAATACATTGCCCATGCCAAGAAGAAGCATCTCTCTGCTATCCTTCTTTGGTCAGTGCAGTGAAGCAAAACCACTGGTCTGGTGGGAATACGATCTGCACTGTAGTGTTAAATATACTGAAGAACTAGAATGTGGCTCTGACTTTTTTCTCTGTTTCTTCTCATGTCATTGTGGTACACAATGAGTTTATACTGAACAGTGCTGTTTTCTTTCTGTCATTAAAACACACGCTAACTGAGAGCTTCTTACCTTATGTGGGCTCACTATTCAGTATTTAGGTTTAGAAATAATGTTGTTTGACATAGTCACAGATTTCGGCATCACCTCTTCTCTGCACTAAGGATGTAAAATCTTCAGCGGCACAGATAAGAGCCCATTTTGATAATACGGATCTGTATCAAAAAGAATCATCTCGGAACACCTGCTGTACCACAGTACTAAATGGGAATGTCCCATAAAAGCCAGCTAATCCTAAAAACACAATAATGTTATGTAAAATGTGAAGATGCATGCTCCTCTCTCACAGTCTGCCTTTTCTTTTTTTTACTTTCACTTCTGATGCAATGAGAGGCAAGACCAAAGTGCATGCTTAACATAGCGGCCAGTACACGCTCACATTCATTTGGTCTCTAGCTGTGTTTGCGACATAAACTAGGCGTTAATGTGTGGTTCTGTGAGGGCATTCACAGCATGCTATTAAATACCAGCAGGGAAGTAATCACATAACAACCACAGACATGCAAAACACTTCAGTAGAGTAGAACTCACAAACCTGCTCTGGTTAAGTACTTTTTTTTTCATTTGGCATGCAATTTGGAAGAAAATAAGTCAAGTTAGGTGTAATGTTATTGTTATGTCAACTGTTCAGATTCATGTTGTATTTCGTATATTTGATTAATTTAATGTGGAAAGATAAAAAGAACAGTGGCAGTTTAAAATCTTATTAATACTTATGTTGCTATGGACTTCTAAAAAAATGCATCTTAAACTTGAGTAATCGACCTGAAAGGGGCTTTAATGAGAAAATCTTGCAACTCGTAAGCCTCCTTCGACCACTGAGCAGTCCAAGGTCAGGAGAGGTTCCGCCTTCTCTGGGTTGTACGCCTTCACTGTCAGAAACAAATTGTTCGATAGGCGCTCTTTTTCCACTTAATCGCAGCCACCGCTGACATGCACATACACTGATGCGTGCACAGACACACACACACCAGAGAAGGACAGAAATCTCATTAAGATCAGCAAGATTGCCAAGATAAAATGTCACTCAAAAATATATCAGCCATGGTGGACTGAATCTCCGGCTCCATCAAAAATGCAGCAAACCATCTTGACCCATAATCCTTGACACATTTTCAATTGTTTACATATATGTCAACAAAAACAAAAATATCCATATAAATATGGAGGTCACAAAGGGCAGAAATATACCAAAGGTGGGTTATTCTTCATACTGGCAAGAATGCAGTATCACTGTACAGGGTAGAATAAACCTTACCTGCCATGAAATCATTACTGTGATTTCATTATAGGTTTGAGGTCATTGCTCCTCTTAGTGGAGATGAAAGTGAATGAAGCAACTGGATGTAAACTACACCTCTGAGGAGGTCTGCCAACACTGTAGTTAGTGGGATAAAGAAACAAGGAGACATGCAGGGGAGTCATCAAAATAGCACACATACAATCTACACATATAATATAGTCACGGACGCACAGAAAAACACAAAGTCATCTTTTTAATAAAACTTAGTCTGTATATGTATATGTACTTCACTGACTGTCTTTCTGTTGATATATTCAACAGAAAGACAGCGATGTTAAGCTTCAAAAACCATCTGTCACATTTACAGCTGACTAAACTGCTTTATGTATAAATGTTTTAAGAAAAAATCTACATCAGCACAGACGTTTGTCTCTAGTGATTTCTAGAATGCATGGGCATATCGTGTACAAAAGCCAGTCAAAGTAATGTAGTAAGAGCATATTAAAGAGGTTATATTATGCTTTGCATGGTTTGATGTTACATAAACCTACTAAACCTAATAACTGGTTGTGCCATGCTTGGCAGCAACAACTACGCTCAAGCTTTTGCAATAACTAGCAATCGGTCTTTCACAACGCTATGGAGGAATTTTGGCTTTTTTTGGCTGCACTCTTCCTCTTTGGCCACATTGAAAGGTTTTTGAGAATGGGCAGCATGTTTAAGGTCATGTCATAGCATCTCAATACGATTTAAGTGGTCTGCACTTACTAGACCACTCCAAAACCTTAATTTTGATGGTTTTTTCATACATTCAGGGGTGGACTTGCTTGTGTGTTTTGGTTCATTGTCCTGCTACATAACCCAAGTGCGAAGTGAGTAGAGAGCAGAATTGGGCAAGTCAGGTCCTGAAGCTGCAAAGCATTTCATTTTTATAAAATGCTGTACTAGTTTTATAAAAGCTGTAATTAGACTCACACCTTAACAAAGGTTCAATATTCTGTTCATCAATGCACAGAATATTTGCCCAAAAGTCTTGGGGATAATCAAGATGTTTTTTTTTATTTACTTAGGTTATCTTTGTGTATTATTAAAATGTGTTTGATCTGAATCATGTAAGTGTGACAAATATAAAAAAAAGGAGTGGGGGCATATTCTTTTTCACAGCACTGTATCTCTCTGTATCTATGATGTCAAGGGTTGCTGAATTATAACTGAACTTCCATTTTGGTCTACTTCACCCATTAAGTACACTGTCCGAACCACTTCCTCTGTTGAGCTGCTATTTGTCCATGAAGTTTTCATATAGAGATCAATATGTCTCAGAGTATGTTTTTTTTCTGTAAAGGAAAATGAACTTTTCCCAAAGACAAAACTATAAAACAACAATGGATACAGTTACAGGCCAACAGGCCAAAGTTGACTTCATGTTGATGATTGTTCGTGGAACCTCGTGGACGACTGCTTTCGTCAAATGCCGGCAGTATTTAAAGCTGACAGTATGTTAATTTTAGGCACTAGGCTTGCAAAAAATGTGTGTATTTTTTAATCTATGTTTTTATGGGAACCTAACATTGTTCCCTGCAGTAGAGACACTATCCGAGCAGCATTGAAAGATAGCAGTGTTTTGGGTTTAGTTTGCCCCCCCCAGAAGTTTCTACGAGCTAGCCAATCAGACCAGAGTAGGCTGGGGCAAGATCTGAAATTATGTATTTGCAATTTTTTCTACTTAAAAACCATATGGTCTTACAGTAGTGGAAACATAGAATAATATAGAAACCCTGAATTAAGCAAAATTTGATCACTTTAAAGAAGTTAGCATTTTAGCATTTTATCAAGTTAGCATTGGTGAGGTGTCCTTAGACAAGACACCAAACCCCATAGCAGTGTTGTCCTACACATGCAGCTGTCCAAGCAACAATTTCCCCAAGGGGACCAATAAAGTATCTATCTATCTATCTATCTATCTATCTATCTATCTATCTATCTATCTATCTATCTATCTATCTATATTTATATTTATTTATATATATATATACACACACATATGTATAATTTAAATAAAACAATGAACAACCATTGTGCCAGTAACAATATTTTAAAATTAAGATGATTAGCAGTTCTTCTTCTAACAGAAAATGTGGTTAATTCACAGTTCTATTCCTTCTTCAACTGTTGTTGTTTTCATATCTGTGGGTTTGTGTGTCTGAACTGCAACTATGGGTATGTATGCTTCCAACACTTCAAAATTTGCTAGAGGTCTCTTGAAGTAATTTCTTTGTCAGCATTATAAAGACCTATGCAGTATGTTAGGTTTGAAGTTGCTGTGATTTTTTCCTCTGTGCTATTCAGTTTTTGTCACAATGCCTTGAAAAGTAAAGAATGCAGAGTTCAGCAAGGAGACATAACCTTGAGGACACAAATATGATCCAGTTTCCAGGAAACATGGAGAAAAAGGTCAGAGATATTAATGAACACAACACTAGTGTACTGATCCTTATTATTATGATTGCAAAAAAAACAAAAAAAACAATAAACTATATGAACCAACTCTTATAGGAAAAACACCCAACAAATTACAAACACTTGGTTAGGTTTAGACACCAAATTAGTTAGTAAAAATGCTGGATGTTGGCCGTACAAATTATCGCTTCCTTAACTTCCTCACAAAAGAGCTTAACTCTCTACACTCCATCAATCACATCTTAATGGTAGAGTGGTTAAAGGAAGCCAAGTCCCATTCGAAGTTTGCCAAACATATTCATTCATCTTCTGAACCGCTTAGTCCCCGCAGGGGTCACGGGTGTGCTGGAGCCTATCCCAGCCAGCATACGGGTGAGAGACAGGGTACACCCTGGACAGGTCGCCAGTCCATCACAGGGCCACATACAGACAAACAACCATTCACACTCTCACTCACACCTATGTCCCCAGTTAACCTAACCCAGGACCTTCGTGCCGCCCTGCCAAACATGTCATTTGATTACCCAATACTAAGTCTTTATGCAGAACTCAAAAACACTGTCACAGAGCAGGTCTTTATGTGGAACAAATACTATGTCAAGGGCGGCATGGTGGTGCAGTGGTTAGCACTGTCGCCTCACAGCAAGAAGGTCCTGGGTTTGATTCTCAAGGTCGGCCAGGGTCTTTCTGTGTGGAGTTTGCATGTTCTCCCCATTTTTGCGTGGGTTCTCTCTGGGCACTCCGGCTTCCTCCCACAGTCCAAAGACATGCAGTCAGATTAACTGGGGACTCTAAATTGCCCATAGGTGTGAGTGTGAATGATTGTTTGTCTAAATGTCTATAAGCATACGGGGACTAAGTGGTTCAGAAGATGAATGAATATACTAAGTCAGATGGAACAAGAATTTTCAGACTAGATGTTTTGTTGCCTTTACTTTAAAAGTTGTGTTTTAATGTCAGGGAAGACAAAACAAGTTTAAAAGGCTTAAACCTAACTAAATCAGGTGTATGCAAAATGAGCAATAACTGGAATTATTCAGAGTTTATAAATAAATATTACACAACTTTGTGGATGGATGGATTAATGCTCTGGAAAGGTTTTGTCATTGTTGTTGTTTGTTTGTTTTTAATCCAGCATTTATTAGTGATAACATTTTTTTAATCATAGCCAAGAATACATGTTTATGTCTTTTCATTAAATGCAAGTTTGTCATAAGATATGGGATTTTATTAAATTTACAGTCTCACTGCCACTAATGCATCTGCTTTATTTGATTATGTTGCTTATCATAATGTGGATGTAATGTTGGTTTAACACTAACTCACAGTGGAAATATATGCAATTTTTAATTACAATATCCAACATGAAATAAAATGGCTTGTGTCTTTCATCCTATACAGGTTGTGTGAAAAACTATCTATATGTACATTGTCCAGAGTTGCTTGTTCGCACATGCAGCACACAATAGAGAATAGTCTCACTTGGGGTTTTTACTTAGAGAAATGGTTTGGTTTTGGCGAGGGGTGGTCTCTAGGTAGAGCATGCAGGAGGCACAAAGGCACAAAACAAACACCTCGGAAATCAATTGTGTTTTGTTTACAGCACATTGAAGTAGAGCCAGTCACGTAATAAAAAATATAGGATAATCCCAGTTTGCTGAAGGAAAGAAATGTGATACAGCATAGTAAATGTTTCCTACTGTATACTTTCTGGTATTGTGCACAGCGGATTCACTGAAAGGGAATTCCCGCTCACTCACTGTGAAAACACCAGACAATTACCTGCTAGATTAAGACTTCATACTAAGGGGTTTATATGATAAAGTCTGTTTAACGTCCGGACTGACTTCATTGGGCATTTGCTCTCTCCCACCCATGCTAAAGTCTAGAAAGGTTTAGGGTTCCAGTTCATGTCTGAAAGCAGTTTATGATAGATCTATAATATTTACTGTCAATAATCATAAATAAATTATTCTGAGTTTGCTTGAGTTGCTGTTTCAAACAATTACTGTCCAAGTCTTCTGGGAATTGATTCAGATGCCAAAATTACCTCTAGTGCTCAAAACCATTAAAGCATTCTTGGAAGCAATTAGAAGGTTCTCTGTTGTGTGTCTAGAACATAAATACTGCACCAGTGTTTCCTCATGGGACTAAACAAACCAGTGCATTTCTTGATAAATGAATGCAGAAAAGGCAATTTTTATAAAGCTTCAGGGGAATATGACTGTGACAGCATTCTATTTTTATCAAGCCCTATATGTTTTATTTTCATTGCTAAACCATTTTTCAAGCTGTCAGAGAGAAAATAAAAATAAATGAAGAGAAGAAAAGAAACACCCAAATCCATCTCACCATCACTTCACATGGCTACACCCATCTCAAACCTTCTATCAATACAACCCTCTTTCCGTTACATGTAGTTACTGCTGTGTGAGCTGATCTCAAACACTTGTCTTATACATTGTCCCATTCCTATTGATTTCTGTCCACAGTTTCATTACGCAGTGGGAAAATGTCATATGAAACACAAATTCCTTAGCTTAAAGAAAGCATGTGCTATGGCATTGAGAACTTGACAATTCCATTACAGCTGCTACCATACTTCATGTGTTGACAACACTGGTGACTACATGATCACGGCTTACTACAGTAATGACAAGGCCATGTAATTTTCTGACTGATTGATACAGATCTTTGCCCTGCAGAGTTTATTGCAGCAGGCTACTGCCTTGTGCCCATGTGTGAAGTTTGTCATCTCTGCTTGTCTGACAAACCCAGATCAATACTCAATCAAAGAGTTTTTTTGCCTTCAGCTGAGCTCTTGCTTCTCAGTGCAAAAGGCCTAAAACCCAGTGGTGGTCTACTTTCTGTCATCTTAATTAGACAGGAGGGTAGGAGAAGATGAGAGAGGAAGAGAGAAGTCAGAGGAGATTCTCAGTGTCCATGTACAGTAGAGCTTTACTCAAAAGCAGCAGGGTGCAGCAGTAATTTGGAATAAGTAGAAATGATGTAGAGAGAGAATGATAAGCTGACTAGCTGGAGGAGACGCTGTTCTCTTTTTATAATTTACATTCTCATCAGAAAGTTAGTTCTGAGATCAGTGTCTGAATGAAAGAATTATCGTGCCACACTAATTAGAAGAAAAATGACAATGAAGCTCTTTGTGAGGATGTTTGTGAAAAAACTCTTGATCAAACAGTGTCATTCCCGGCTAATTTCAGTCAACCAGGGTGATGGAAATCATGAGCTTAATTAGAACATTTTTGACATTTCTACATTGAATGAGGAGGCAGAACTTTAAGTCCCCATTCGCTTTCTCATTTGATATAGCCTTGGAATAAACAAACCATAAATACACTGTTCTTTCATTTTCTTTTTACTAAGGCCTTACTCCCTCAGTAATTATCGACTTAAATGCTGAAAGTCGAGAAAGACAAGAGAATATCAGATGGAGACATGTGGTAATGATAAGGGAGCGAGACTCAATTTTTATAACCCAGGCTATCTGAATATCATATTAGTAAAACTGTCTGGAGCACTTACCTTGGATCAGCTTCACTTGTGGTTGTGGTGTATTAAATTAAGGTGGGAGCATCAGCTCACTGATATGCTCTAGTGTGTGTGAGTTAACAACATATCTGAATACATCTGAGAACACTAATGCTTTGTTAGATCTATTTCTGTTAAACTTTATTCTCTGAGGTAAAACAATAGAGCTGTACACCTACAGTCATGTTAGAAGTGTAAGTGTAAACCTTGTAACTGACTAAAAACTTTGTTTAAAATAGGCTTATAAACAGCTGGACTTTTGCCAAGCTGGTTTCCAGTTTGGTGGCTGCTGTGAGACTTGTGAGACAAAGAGGGAGGATCGTCTAAATTTGAGAACTAAGAGTGAAGTGGGGGTCTGAAAGGGGACCACAACTGTCTCTTCTTGTCACGAACGGGGCGCAGAAATGGGGCAATGGGGAGAGACTGGTTTGTCTGATTGAACTATGAAGGTTTTATGAGTGTGTCAGAGTAAGTGGAGCATGAGCCCACCAAAGCAGAGAGAAGGACAGATAATCACATTTGAGTTGATGTGGGACTTTATGTCGGGACAAAGGAGTATAGAAGCTCTTTAATAGATTAGTGGCACTCCGGCACTAGGATGACCACCAGGGAAGCTAAAAGCTGAGCCACAGTCACACCTTGAATTCCCAAACCTCTACACACCTTCATACAACTACGGTTTTGGGACTACATATTCTGCCTTTGGCCAAGTCTCTCTCTTTATTAGAAATAAATTCTTATCTGCATAACACTCATGCCTGAAAAGGAGAAGAGAAAAACAGGAAGGTTAGGAGAAGAAGAGAGAAGGAGATGAGTGTTGATGCTATGTAACTGTGGAATGACGCAGGGAATCACATAAAGCGTCCAGGGGAGCAAAATAATTTACTTCAAACCACATAAATGTATTCAAATAGGGTTCTATTCACATATATTCAGATCAAATCACTATTGAAAATAAAGCCCACTTAGAATACAATTTTTTCCTTTTCAGTTATGTAATGCATATCGCTCCCTATGGTAATTCAAAAGAAGATAGCTCAGTTAGGAAGGCTCAGAAAAATCAATGATGCCTTACTGGTGAAAAAAGAACAGATGCATATAAACGAGTCAAGAGTTTCTCACTGGATTGAGTCTTTGTATGCACTGGTCATAAGGACTTAGATCTCATTGCACTGTTTAGAATGCAAAGTTTTCCACTCACTCATTATTGAACGTTCAGTCTTTAATTTGAAAATGTCACTGGATTGCCGTACCATAATTATAAATTTAGAAACTGTAACTCACATCAGGAAACATGAGGCACCAAGTAATTAGAAAAAACAGAAGTTGACCAGGTGGGCTTATTACTTCACTGAACCAAATGGCATCATGTACATACACATCCATAAGTGCGAAAGGGGAAAAAAAACTCATTTATCCTAACACAACAATGCCCCAGAGTTAATTGGGCAGCAGCTTCAACAGATAACTTGGGCATTAATTTGCCAGCCTTTTTCAGTCTGACAAGCTGATAATGAGGCATTGTGGGACAACAGGTCACCAGGTAGGGTACTGGACAGACTGTTCTCCAGCTAACAAAGGGAGAGAGAAAAAGAAATGTAGAGACAGAGACCATAATGGGACAAACGGGCACCATCACGCTACAAATTATCTGCCAGTTTTGGTGTAATCTCTCAGCTGAATGATTATCTAATTCCTGAATCAATCTCTTTCTTGCTTTCTCTGCACGCATTGAAGGCTGTTGGCTCCCCACCAACCCTTTACCTCAATTTCTTCTACTAGCCTTCACCAAACTTACCAAATGTACCTGCACAAGCAATTAGCTATTGATTTTGTTCACCTTTTATTTTGCTGAGGTTTGTTTCAAGCTTGGTGCCAGTATAAGGGTCCTGCTCAACATTGCAAGTGCCATGTTAGTTGCTGCAGCAGAAGAGTCAAAATGTGTTCAGAGACTAAAGGATCACAGCAAGGGGGGCAGGGGTCAACAACAGGACTGGGACTCAGGACGGAGATCATATTAATGATTACAGTTAAGACAATGATCTGAACGAAGGCTGGGAATGGGTGCAGACAAGTGGTGAACATAAACATGAACATAAATCAGCTTGGGTATGCCAACAATGAAAGAATTTTTTTTATTGGACAGGATGATGATGATGATGATGATGATGATGATGATGATGATGATGATGGCGATAATGATATAAGCTACAACGAACACTGACAATGCATTTCCCCAGACCTATTTCCAACATTGGCAAACATACTGCACCAGTGACAGAAAACAAATATAGTCACCAAACCCTGCATACCTTGACTGTTCTCTGCACCATAGACTCAAAAAAATAAGGCCCCTTGGGTGAAGTGGGTGAGCATCTGTGGAAAGAAGTGCCTGACAGACACGAATGCATGATTCACTAATCTTACTAATTGCAAATGTGTTTTATGCACAATCATGTCAAAATGACGTTGGTGAAAAACATGTAAGAGATTTCAATAAAATCTTCAATATCACGATGTTCATGTTGCCCACCCCCCTAATCTTTCCAGTTTGTGTGTGTTTAAGTGCAAGAGAAAAGAGCAGAACAGCAGACCAGATCTATCCCTCTCTCCCATCGCAGCAGGAGCTCGGGCCTTAATTACTTCTGATATAAACGCAAATTAGCCTGGAACACAAACACAGGCTCAGCTATGAGTAATATCTTCATTTATACTCCATCATGTCCAATTACACAAGATATATCACCTATGTGCTAGATTTAACTTGTCTGCATGGTGCTGGCAGAGGAAGGATAAACATCAATTACCAAAATCATCCCCAAAATTTAATCTATTTTTTTTTTCTGTGACAATATCCAGTAATGTTAGAATTTTGCTGATGTTGCCACAATTAAAGTGACTCTTGAAGCAAGCAGAGACTTGTAGTGCTCTTTCAGAGATATGACATAGCAGAAATACAGTTAAGTGAGTGCATACTTGCTTTACCAATGTGCAATTAATGATAAAACTGTGAACATTAACATTAACGTCTTTTGACTATAGAGCTATCTTTTGAGCTATCAAATTTGGCTAGAACGTTTGCATTTTGAAGACTTAACAAACAGAATACATGGTTGATTTTGGTTTGGACATATGCATATAGCGTGGGTATGCAAATACACAAATAAGACACACTGCAGTAGGTGGGTGACATGTTCCTTAAGTACAATAGATATAGTGTATTTTGAAATAATCCCTCATATACAGTCCTGCTGTGTGTACCTTTTGAGCAATATTTAATTGATTATTAAATAACAAATGAAAGCTAAGTTCAATTTCACTTGCCACACCCAGGCCTGATTACTGCCAGACCTGTTGAATTAAGAAATCATTTATATTAAATCATTTATATTAATTGTCTGACAAAGTGGAGGATTCTAAAATATCTCAAAAGCAACACATCTGATTAAATCTGATTGAGATGCTGTGAAATCACCTTAAACAGGCAGTTCATGCTTGAAAACTCTCCAATGTGGCTGAATTAAAACAACTTTGCAAAGAAGAGTGGGACAAATTTCCTTGATTGCAATTGTTGCAACCAAGGGTGGCACAACCAGTTATTAGGTTTAGGGGGCAAGTTTGGACAGCTTTCCCCTTTAAGAATTTAAATCATCATTCAAAAACAGCATTTTGCATTTACTCTGGTTATCTTTGTGTAATATTAAATTTTGATTTATGATCTGAATCATTTAAGTGTGACAAATATGCAAAGCAAAAGAAAATAGGAAGGCCCAAATACTTACTCTAGGAATAAATATAAAAAAGTAAAGAATACACATAGGCAAGTCACCAGTACTTCTAACCTTCATTTAAAAAGTTAAGATCCCATCAAAGTAAAATCAGTAAATCCCAATGTGAAGTGGGGTAAAGCAACGTCAGTATGTCAATATCAGAGGCTCAAAAAGTTTTCTACAGGTCGAAGATGAAGCAAATATGGGCAAGTATGGTGAACAATGGAATAGGATGGTGTGTACACAAAGCCTAAGGGAATGTAGAGCATGAAAGCAGAAGAAAGAGATGAAGAAAAATAGAGAAAAAACAAACAATGGAGGAGTAAACAAACAAGAAGGAGGCTTGGGCTCTGGTTGCCTTTGTTATCAGCTTATACTGTAACATTGTCCCTAGCAGATTTCCCTGCTGCCCAGCCACTACTGTATAACAAACACAATACTGTACAGTACATTGCTTGCACATGTAAGTGCCCATGCATACATGTTCACTTACAAACTGGATATATTGGCATACATTAATATGCAAAATAACTTCATTTATACAAGATTTACTGGACTTTTTGTTATGGACACATAAAAAAAACTTTGTTGCTTTTCTTATTTTTCAACGCTGAGCCCCAGAGGTCTTTTTGAAATAATAATACCATAATATTCCATATATTTAAATTATGTAACTGCCATTAATTGTTTCACAGTCATTGTCACTCTCAGTGTCATTCTGATGCTGCTTGTCTCCCTAAATCAGCAGGTAACAGCAGGGAGGCTGTGATGCTCCGAGATCAAGTTGAGGGTAACCAAGAAAATAGGGCATATACTTGGAGGTTAAGAAGTTAAGTAGTTATGTTGTTGTGGGTTTCTTCTGTAATGTCTCAAAATAAGAGCAATAAAAATACGATCACTTTAAATTGTGTTCATATAAACTAGTCATAGTTAACCAGTTTTAATTTTTCTTATTCCTTCATTTGGGTTGCCAGTGGTGCCCCTATGGACAGTTCACCCTAGGGCTAGTACTGCAACTGGCAGACTGGTTCATAAGACTAAAGATTGGAATCTTTACATAGCATAAAACTTGAATTTCTCAGAGACTGAGCCAGACTGGAATCATCTGGGTCCAATGTGCAGACTTTAAGCTAACATGAGTCATATCTTTCTTTCAACGTTACAGTGTATTTAAGACAGATTTCACTCTGTTTGTTCCCCTAAAAGCTGTGCCATGTGACGTGCAGCACATATCTCAGCTCAGTGCTTCACCTGCTGGCATCCAGATGCCTCAGCTTGCTAAGACTATAGAATATGGTTCATGTTTGTATTTATCCAGTTTGTGGGTGAAACTGTTCCAAATATTCTCCCCTGAGAGAGCCTGAAAGGACTGGGTTGTGGTTCCTAGCAGTCTAAAGTTGTAAATGCACTTTTGCAAAGAGACATCCATGTGGAACTACACAGAACAGTCATTGTAGATTTCCTGTAAGAAACAGTGCGAAACTGTAACATCAAGAACAACTGCCACAAAAAATGATCAACACTTCCATGTTACCTTTTGATGACGTCTAGCAGCTACAGTGAGCATACCATAGCCATCAACTATTTATACCCTCAATTTTTTTTCCCCAGGAGCAGGTTGAAAATTGAGAGCTTTTCTTACAGTGTAGTTTCACTGTGGTGAAATTTGAAAGTGTTTAATGATAAGAGGCCTCCACAGTATTAGTCATCAAAAGCTACTATGGCACATATAATGTATAAGCACCTCAATAATGTAAGACTGACTTCAAAAAATATGAACCTATTACTTAAAAAAAATTTGCAGCACAAAGAGAAAGTTTGAGAAAGTCAAAAGTTCAGAGATGAACAATTAATTATCCTGACCTCTCAATAAAGTTTGGCCATTTAAATTATTGTATCTGCAGACTACAACATTAGCTGCAAGCATTTTTTTCTCCACCTTGTTACTAGGACTTTTATTTTCTTTCCTTGGAGGATAGAGTAGCAAAAGAGCACTTGTTTTATTCTGGTGTGCAACCTTACAGACAGTCTGACTGCTTTGGGTTATGCACACATGGCTCCACCTGTCTTCAGCGGCCTCACCTTCCAGGGATTTATTCTAATGTATTCAGTTCCTTGTGTGATTTAAATAGAAGCCATTTTGGTTGAACCACATCTACTGTATATCTTCATGCATAGTCCCCACGCAGCCCTGGGGAAAAAATAAAATTAATATGTTCAGACTAACAAAGACTAACATGACTATTTGAATTACAAATTGATATATATCTACTCTGTATATGTATTTACCTGCCTATCTACCTATCTAGTCTTTTTAAGTGACAACCAGACACAAACGAATCCTTCATAGAAGGGCCTCATGAGGAATTGTTGGATTGTTAATTATACTTGATTGATTTAGTACTAGACTACATTATCGAACTGATATGTTGGCCAATCAGACTATTTAGTACACAGACTTACATACACAACAGGCATATGCAAGAAACACAAAGTCTACAAAGCTACTTCTTCATCTTATCTCTGAGCTCAATTTAATCTGGCATCCATGGAAACTAAAGTACCAAAGAGCTGTCAGATCATACCACACTGAAAATAAAATAAACTTCAGTTCAATTTGTTTTGCTCACATTGGCTTATTCAATCAGCATAGGCAGTGGAGCTCTGGGTTGAAGCAGTCACTGGTAGTAATAAAAGAACTATGGTAATATACAGAGCCACATTTAAAACCAAATGAAATTGTCTGTGTCAGATGATATCAGATCTAATCCAGTAATGTGAAATGTTCTTTATTGGTGGTGAATTAGCAGAATTCAGAGTTAACATAATGATTCAGATGTTGTGGGACGTCAAACATATAGTAGATTTCCTATATTTCCTGCTTTTGTCAGATTTCTGGTTTACTCTCAGTGAGGTGCTCCTAAACAATGTTATCAGTGCCTTAGAGAAATTTCTAACAAATTGATTCTATCATTTTAGTTTTGTTACTATAGGATCAATACATAAAAATGCAATCTTAGGTTAATTATTGTAACAAGATTCATCTCTGGAAGTTACTGAGCCTATTAGCTTGTTTTTTATGAGCAGAAATGACATACCAACGCCTATGGTATAAGCAATGTAATTCATATCACGTTTAGCATGAATTTGAAAACTGCTGAAAATGCCTCCACGGGAAGCTCTTTGTTTGTTAATGTGTGTGTGATTTCAGATTTCAGTTTTGTAAGATGTAATTGGGGACAAAAATTTGCTTTGAGTGCATAAGAAGTTGCAGAGGAATCCTGCATTTAAATTTTTTAATGGGAGTAAGGCTGCTGAAAGTGCAGATGTAGGTAGTTCATTCCAATATCACGGGGCCGCTGAGCTGAAGAGCTTTGCCTGGGATCTTATGCTGTGTGGTGCAGGGTCCACCAGATGTTGCGACAGTTACAGTAAGGGGTTAGGGGATGCATTAAGTCAGTGGGTGTGCTCACAACTATAGAAACACCTGTGTATGTAAGAAGAGGTGTGTGTGTGTGTGTATGTCTTTCCTCTACCTGCTGACTGATCCCTTTTATCTGTGAAGCCCTGTGAAACCCTGCTGGTGATGAAAGATTTTTATATGTAGGCTTTTTGTGTTGATGTGAGAACAAAAAATTGAGAAGCATTACAGTATATGCAGTGCATACGTTTATATTTTACTTTCATATTGCAGTCTGAGCTTTGAACTTTACGCCAAATAACTGTGAACTACATTCAGCAAATGTATTTCTCCAAACAACTTGTGTGCTACAAAAGGTTTGCCCTTAATACACTTGACAGACCCTTTTTTCATTGAATCAGTGGAAAGCAGTTTGAGGCAAACCACAGGAGTGCACTGGGTGAAGCAACAGAGTTTTACTAATTTCATCATCAGCAACATGTGGTGCAACAATGACAGCTGGAAACACTAAACGACTAAGGAAAATATTTTTTGAACAGATGTGGAAATAGCAATTGCAATGCCAATCAAATCACTTATTCATTTCCTTTGTAAGGAGAACAGTCAGGAGCAGATCTACCCAAAAGGCTTACCATTAAACAACCATTTTGATGTTTTATGGATGCCAAAAATACACAGAAATCCACATTTTTTGAGGAAACAAATTTACATGGAACTAAAAAACTACCATGGAGCTATCAGCTATCATGGACTTCCTCCAGTAAGTTAATTTCTTTCATGTACAGTGAATGAGAAACCCACTAACCGGCATTGATTTCCCCAGTCTCCCTAACGTCAGGCAACAATTAAAACACAAATGGCCTGCAGAAGTCTAAATAAGTTTGTTTATCTTGCTGAACATTTGTTACACTTAGACAGCTCTCTGTCAATTTGTCTCTAAGGTAGCACTGTAACAGACTTTTACAAAGTGAAGTGTGAGAAAACATACAGTAGTCATGCGGTTCTTGTAGTGGGAACTAGTAGCATTGAGAATCAAAATCAAGCACCACTGTGCAGAGAAAAAGTTGTATCAGTCAAACACATGCATGAAAAAGCATGCTGAGCCATGCTTCCAAGATAAGTCTGGGTTAGGGAGCAATCTGATCTTAAAGTCATTACAATGGAGATGTGTACTGCCTGTGGTAGGTGCATGTGAATGCAAACGTACTAAATATATGCCAACAGACAGTTTGTCCAGAATGTGACCACCTCCACAATTCTCACCCAAGTCATTTTATGGTAGATGACAGTGATTCACACCACAGCTTTACATTCACAGAATTATACATTTGTTAATCATAATTTACCCTGATGTAAAGGCTGCATGATTGACACGCAAACACACACACACTCACACCCACCCACACACACGTACAATCAGACTGTTTAAAAGTTGCAGAACATAAAACTTTCCTGCAATATCAGTACAGTACATTTCAAGATCATTTATTTATATTCCAGCCGAGCAAGGGCACAAATGTCGCCTAAAAAAAACAGCGACAAAAACAGCAGAACCAACCAAAGAAACTACTGTGACAAAGTGACAAACCCCAAATTTGGATTTCAGAGTCGACTCAGAGTCAGCACAGATGTATAACCCGCTGATGGGTAGCTCTTCAGTATACAGTATTAGTTTGTCACATATTTGTATATTTTTGGCAAAGACATGTTCTTCACACCATCATAGAGCTAAAAGAAAAGTAACTTACAAAAAGTGAATTTGTCAGTGTTCTTGACTAATGGATCAACTTTTAGAGGGTGAAAAAGGATATCAGAGTCCAGGCCCTCATTTCCAGCACCAACATTGGTGCTGCATATGCTTCAGTATGTTCATTTCAAAACCTTTCTTGCACCTTATGGGTGCATGTGTCGATTTTTATCCCTCACCATATTATTGATATTATTACCGTCACCACGTGCAATATTCTGCAGCACGAGCTATACAATATAACCAGGAAATACCAGTCATAAAGAACTATATTCAAAGACGAGAAGAACCAGAAGCTGTGCAACAGAGCCCTGATATCAACATCATGGAGTCTGTCTAGGATTATATGAAGAGACACAAAGCAGCATAAATAAATAAACATTATACCATCTTCACTTTACTCTCAAGTCAAAATGCATTATCATTTGTACACGACAACTGTTGTCATTGTATTTATGTTGGAGGTTCACTTGTGATAATAATAATTATTATGAAGTAAATCTATTATTCTTTATAGCCTTACAATGAGATCGGTCCAAAGTTAAACATTAATGAGGCTGGTGTATACATACTATATAAAAAATGTGCTAACGTGTCTCTGCAGGTGAAGGTATTGATGATATATTTTTCACTCTCACCACAGCTACACATAAAAACCATCTAGTTTATGATATAAATGTACACATTACAAACACAACCTCAACTCGCCTTAGATCAAATGGCTTTTCAAGTGTAGCAGTCATAGTGTGGGTGAAATTGCTGTCCAGTTAAATCAAATAAGAGCCCAGTTCCAGTGTTCTTCAATATAACAATGTCACCTACCTGTAGGGGATCCCTCAAGCACCTCTCCTGCATAACGTGTCTCTCTAAAGATGGGTCGGTTGTCATTTTGGTCGATGACAGTGATCAGTAGTAAGGTTGGGCCATCCACAAGGTTTCCAGCAAAGTCTGTGGTTGATACTTGAAGCTGTATGAATAAGAAGAAAATTTAGTTTATTTTCAACATTTATTTACAGTGTGCTATTTCTATTGATTAGCAACTGCTTTGGTTTACAATTATAAAATTATTTATTTGTGAATGGCTGTAAAGTACCCACAGATACTGTAATAACATTTACCATATATTGTTAAAAAACATTTTGGATATTTATTAACTTTGGTAGTGTAATCATTGAAATTGAATAGTACAACCAAATACTGTAGTATAAACTAAAACTGTACAACAGAACAGTGTTTCTGATTATCTGCTGAGAACTTTCGTTTTCATCAATTTATTTTCAATAGGAATTTCTTAATCTCTCTTTAACTTAAATTGTATGTGTGCGTATTTATACAGGCACTTTCATTTATACTGTACATGGATAATACAGACGTAGCCTGTTAAGACTGCTCATCCTGCTCACACTCCTCCTCCTCTCTACTTATTTCACTTTTTCAGCTTCTCTACCATGAGATCCTCCATTGGCCCACATCACATATTTATTAATGCTGCTTCTCTCTACTCTGCAGTATTGCTAGTCCTCCCTCTGGGTCACCAAAGGGACTGTGCCAGCTTAGATATGCATAATATCCATTCAGCAAACAAACAGCTATTAATCCAGAGTGGGAAAATCCTGTCCTATTTAGTCAGCCCACCTCTTCCTCTACGTCATTAACATTGTTATTGCTTTACCTTTTAGCCTGCAGTTTATTTCTAAAGCAGGTTAACTGTTTTACAGACAAACTTCACAGCAAAAGGTTACTCTAATATGGTGATGCACAACATTGTTCAGAAGTTTAGGTTAGAAGTTTAGGCTGTTAAATTAATAAACTTGCATTAGAAGACACAGAGTGCAATGGATAATAGGCTTCTTTACACCGACATAGACATTCTACTAAAAAGCAGTTTTATGATACAATTATTATTTATGACATTGACAGTGTCTACACTGCATTTCTGATCAATTTTATGTTTTAAAATTTGCTACAATTTCTTAGTGACCCAAAAGTAAAGTTTATTTTGCACTCCTTTAACTTAATATACTGTGTCACACTAAGACAGCTCCTTATACTTCTGGCTGCCTACAGATTATTGGAATTTCTTTTTGTTTTATATTAGGTCATAAACAAAAGCACAAAACTGAAATTTTATATTGGCCTGTATCAACTAACAGTAGCAGATCTTAAGTGAACCAAACTGTCTCACCTGCAGTGTGGCAAACTTGTACTGAACTAAATTTAATTGGATTTCTGAACTCATTGAATCTTGTGAGCTGAAAAAGCAAGAAAAAACATTGAAAAGGCCTGTTTATACAGATTTTTGGTTTAAACCGAATTTTGTATCTTTCATCATTGGCAGTCATTTACATCTGGCTCCTAGCTGAACCTTTTTCTTCTGAACATCATTAGCACTCCACAGCCTGCATACTTCATTCCCATTAATCTTCATTAATTACTGCACACTACCAAAGCAGCTCTGAAACAAGGAAGAAGTGGAAGGAGAGTGAACATTTGTATTAACACTGGCAAAGTTAACAACCCTTTATAATGGTGTCGACAGGTATAACACCAACTGCAACACTAACATTGTTCAGGAGCAGCATGAAGACACTGTTTGCACTAACAATAGTGTTAGAACTGACAGATGCAATGCAGGTAAAGGAATGTATTGTTAAAAATGACAAGGGAAGCAGAGTTACAATCATTAACTATTACATATAAAAGAGGAATGGAGAAAAGATAAGCAGGCCGTGGCTTTCTTTTATAAGTGAGGATTGAAAAAAGGTGGAGAACCTTGGATGCAGAGGGTCCTGTGCCTGTTTTTGCCTTGGGCCACCAAATTGCTAAATCTGTCACCGAATGACTGTCTCAGATATAACGCAGCATTAATTTGAAATGTTATAGGTGGCAAATTTAAAAATATGATTAACTACCAGAGGCCTACACACAAGGGAAAACAGACCAACATTAACCTAGCTCCACTTCTGAAGAGTGTAACTGGACACACAATATGATGTATGTAAGTGTTGAATTTCAGATTTAACATAATTTTTTATACAATTTAATCGTTGATTTTATCTAAGTATGTAAACCTCTGGAAACCCTACTCTAAAGAGAAGCTGCACGCTATAAAGATACCATACTGTATGTAATGGCATTACCTACATTTCAATCTTAATCTGGGGCTAAAGGGATCGCTTGGCTTCCTTTATTAGCACTGGGGCAAGGCTGTGGAGATTCATCAGAGAACAGAGCAGGAGAGGTTCCTCGTTTATCTGTGGCATCACATTACCAGCCTTTCCTCTTCCTATCAGTAATGCATGACATAACACAACCTCTCTATCACACAGGGCATCCCACTCCTCTCCCTCTATCGTATGCTTCTGTCTTCTTCTTCTTCTTTTGTCCTATCTCTTGGCCTCCAAGGAGCCTGGAGCATATACTGTAATGGCAGTAATGACACATGTGCAGCTGAACTAAGTGTTTCAGATGTTAGGGGCCTAATGGTTTCATATATCACCTCCTCCTCCTCCTCTCGCTTTCGCTCTGCGAAGAGAATATCGTGGAAGGACCATTTCCCTCTCTAACTTGCAAACCTGCTGACTCTCAACTAATGGTGTTCGTATTCAAACACGTTCTTTCCATCCTCGCACACACAGGCTCACACACACACTAAAGGTATGTCGCATGAATGGAAAAATCATGAGGATCTGGCAAAAAGATAACTGTACTGTGCCAACAAGCAAACGTAGGCATGACTTCAGTCACTCACGGATACAAACACATTAACGCTCAGCCTTTTTTCTCAGCATGTCTAAGCAGTAATGAGAACATTAACTGTGAGGTGCCTTAGTGTCAGATCATTTAAATGGAGGATCATACCAACAGCACAGCACTAGCCTGTTCAGCAGACTGAGAGAATGCATAATCATCAACACATCATCACATAGAAAAGAAAATGGTGTGATCTTTCAAACATAGTCAGCCATGAACAGCTTTAATTTACGTGGCTTTTCTGAGTCACACAGAAGCTAAATGTAACATGAAAATGCCTTAACAGTGCTCCACTATCAAATGGATAAAGTACTAAGTTCTAACTGGGTTCTGAGTATTTAGTGTATTCATGTCATTTAAAAATTCAGCCCAATAGTACGGTGACCCCCAGAGACAAAGCACGTACAAATGTGAAAGCACATACAAAAACGAAATGCGCTGCTAATCAGAAAACTCAAACAAAGGTCGAATCACAAATAACAAAGAAACACGCTGCAAATCAGAAAACACAAACAAAACTCAAAACTGCAGTTTTTAACAGTAAAGAAGTATTTTCCCTTCTACAAGATTCCAGGCAGTTGGCACCTAGGAGTTGTATTGTATATGAAGAAATCAATAAAAGTGCTACATTCATTACCCCAAAGTGTACGTCAGAACAACGAGCGGTCAGTTCAACACATTCACACACACAGTCACAACTTAATAATGATCCTGCATAACCACAGAAAGACAATTTTTATCGAATCACCAATATTTCCAATGAGTCCCTGTGGTCCATCTGGGATGTTATAAAATTATTTACATCAAAATTAAACTTCAACCTTGAATATTAATTTTTAGTTCTTTATTTTTAAATTATTTTTTTTCCTGAGAAGGAAGAGGAAACAAAATATATTCCTTCCTTGTTCATTTAATATAGTTAAGTATAGATAGGTAAATCAATATTTCTTTTAAATGTGTGATAAAATATTTCTGATGTGCATTTCTAGTCACAGAAACCTGAATCTTCTATACAGAGCTGTCTCAGGCCAGGGGAATGTAGTATATCTCCTTTAACCATTGAGATTAACCATGGATGTATAAACGGTCATTGGTTCATCCTGGGCTGTGCAGCCGCTGGGCTTATGTTTTAGGATAGTGTATTTGCAACGTTTTGAATTCGTACGTGCTTTTATGTTTGCTGTGTTTTGCGATTTGCAGCATGTTTCCCTTTTGTTTGTGTTTTGTGATTTGCAGCATGTTTCTTTTTTGTACGTGCTTTGTCTCTGGGGGCCACCGTACAATAG
>OMLM01008015.1:0-24167 GCA_900302695.1 Helostoma temminkii
GGTGATTGGGGAGGGAGGTAGGGAGGGAAGGATGAGGGAGATAGGGTAAGGGTGATGGGGGATGGAGGGTGGGGTTGTAGGGTTGGAGGTGGGGAGGCAGAAGAGGAACGATGAAGAGCTACTGTCCAGCAGCAGCCTCCTTTACTTTACTGTCACTGTTGCACTTTTTCTTCTTGTGCAGCCAGCACCAGATCCCCTTCTGCTTCTTGTCTTTCTTGTGCTGACCTTCCTTTTCCTGTTTCTCTATCAGTTTCTTTTCCATCTTTTCGTGTTTTTTCATTGTCTCCACTCCTGAATTCGCACTCACTTTGTCTGACTTCTTCTTGCAGGGAAGCCAGAAGCACCTCTTCTTCTTCTGCTGCTGCAGTTCTAGGCAGCGATCCTCCAGGTCTGTCTTTTCCTGTTCTAGGATTTTCTTCTCTTCCACCAATACTGTCTTTTCATCAGACAGCTCTTTCCTCTGTTCCTCCAGTCTTCTCTGGTCCTCGATCAGTTTGACCTGAACTTTTTGGAGCTCTTTGTTCTCCTCGACCAGTTTTATGTTCTCATCTTTTACCTGTGTGACTCTTGTCTCAGAGCTCTCATGTTTCTCTTCCAGCTCCTTGACTTTCTTCTGCAGACTGCCGTATTTTGTCTGCCAGCTTTTCTCGCTGAAGGTGTTTTCGGCCTCTATCTTCCACAGCTGGACCGTGGTCTGGGTGAGCCTCTCAGAGAGACTGTCCTTATTCTTCTGGAGCTCAAGGATTTCACTGTCTCTTTGGTACAGCTGGTTTTTCAGCTCATTCAGCTTCTGTTCGTACTCTTTGAACACAGTGGAGTTATTTTGGGCAATTTCATTTGCCTCCTGAAGCTGCTGTTGCTGCTTCAACACCTTCTGCTTTTCTTCTTCCAGCTGTGCCATTAAGTTGCAGAGCTCCCCTTTGTGCCTGTTGACTATGACTTCTCTGTCCTCCTCCTCGATCTTGAGACGGTCAGTGAGGTGGGAGATCTGGGACTCACTTATTGCATTGGCCACCTTGAACTTCTCCCGTTCTTCTATTAATTCCTTCTCCTTGGCTTCCAGTTGTTCCTTCAACCTCTGGACTTCTTGATTGTCAGTACCAGAGTTCTGCGTCATGCTGTCCAACTGCCCCTTTAGGTACCGGTTGTCTCGCTGACAGTTGGAAAGACGGACTCTCAAATGCTGAATTTCCTCAATAGGAGTTCTTGCTGATCCGCGATAATATTGAGGACGGCCGCGGCCAGCATATCCTGCATATGCCCCTCTGTTGGCTGGTGTGTGGTTGTATTCAGCCATGGCTCTTCAAGTGAAGCAGGTATTGTTGGTACTGCAGTTTTTAGTTTTACTCTGCGTTTGGGATGTGTAGTGTCACACTAGATTCTCAAACAAGATACTTTGTACGATACGTAGTACGATACTTAGTACAGACGGTTCGAATGTGTCTAAGTTCTGAACTGAAATGAGCTTCGTCAGTGTTTGACAAAGATGTAAGGACTACATTGATGACATCACTGCCTTTGATCTATCAGAAGCCCCTCCCACAAACATCCATGGTAACAGGCATTGTTTTTGTTTACCTTCAAAAATCAATACATGTTTAAACCAAAACAAACAACATACTATTTTTACTAATAATGATCTTTGATGGTGTTTTCGGATTGGACGAACGCAGACACGCAAACCGTGTGGGCAGTTACTAGGCAACCAAGTGAATGTAGTTAGTGATTAGCATTGACTAGCAGGTAGTATAGGTTTATTGGTTTATTTCGATTAGCAGTATTGGTCTGCAAATCAGCGAAAAACTGTGACTTTAATGTTGCTTATAAAGAGAAGGAGATGAGCTGTGGTGAAAAAGACGGTGTGGATCCAAGAAATTTTAGAGCAACGGCAGGAACTGTGCGATAGTTTTTGGACAACTGCACATATATGATGTGGGGTTTTTAATGTCAAAGTACATGTCAACATTTTGGCCAGAAGTCAAACCATTGGCCACATTGCTCTACTAACTGACCGACTTCCACCCTAAAAAAGGCACACAGATTTGAACCATGGACAACTGAGCTACCAAATATATGTAGTGAAGATGAAATAGATTAAAATAGTTTAAGTGTATTTGGCAAAAGCTATAGTTACAGTAAAAACATTAGGAATGAGGAAAACAGAGTACTGGTCACATCAGGAGGCCCATCTGTCCTGGTTGCCATTCACTAAAAAATGGACTGGATCAGTTAACCAAAAATGTGTTTTACTAAACTGTCTAAATTTATTAGATTAGATTAGATTCAACTTTATTGTCATTACACATGTGGGTACAAGGCAACGAAATGCAGTTAGCATCTAACCAGAAGTGTGTTTTGCAGTGCAACTAAGTCTATATAACAAATAAATACTTTGCAATATAAACAGTATATAAAAATATACAGAAAAGAATAATATATATAAATAATATGAATATATTACAAGAGGTAGTGAATATGATCAATGCAATGAGTATATGGATATAGGGGTGCATAAAGATGACCCCTATAGCCATATACTGTTACAGTTGCTGAGAAATACACAGTACTCTATTTATTATATATCCAATACAGACGGGACAGCATGGTGGTGTAGTCACTGGTCCACAGCTGCCTTTATGTGTGCATGTTCTCCCACAGTTCAAAAACATGCAGGAAGGTTAACTGGTAACTCTGAATTCCCTTTAAGAGTAAATGTGAGTGTGAATGATTTCTGTGTTTATACACTATATTACGTTTTGGTAAGTGTTTACATGCACACAAACTTTAATGACATCCCATTCTTAATCTGTAGGGTTTAATATGGAGCTGGCCCACCCTCTGCCGCTATAACAGCTTCAACTCTTTTGGTAAGGCTTACCGCAAGGTTAAGTAGTGTGTTTATTGGAATTTCTGACCATTCCTCTAGAAGCGCATTTGCGAGGTCATGCACTGATGTTGGCCTGGTCCGCAGTCGCCAATTCATCCTAAAGATGATCTGCAGGCCAGGCAAGTTCCTCCACACCAAACTCACTTATCCATGTCAATATGGACCTTGCTTTCTGCACTGAATTTAATTATATCAATGTTGTGTTCCAAAACTATATATAGCAATATAGTGCGTGCCAGCCCCGTAACAGACTCACAACCTGTCCTGGGTGTACCCTGCCCTGCAGGGGCAAAAAAACCTAAAAAAACGTAACCCCTTTAACCTGTCTCTTTATTTCTTTTATCTTTCATCATTTATTGCTCATTTTCGAATACCTCCAGTTCCCTCTCTTTCCACTTTTTCCTGTTTATCTGACCTCCTGTTCATAAAAAAAAAAGATGCAAGCAGAAGCTGAGGCCTTGAATATGCAGTCTAAATGTACAGCTTTGATGAGAGCTGCATAGCTGTGGGCTAGGTCACTCACTATCTGTGACCACCAGAGCTCTCTGGCAGCCCTTGAGATAGATGACAGAATCCCTCAGAACCGTGTAAATTGTATCTGTGTGTGTGTGTGTGAGAGGTTGAGTCACGACGGACAGTCAAAGAGAGAAAGAGAGTGTGCCCATCCAACCGTCTCATCTGCCCAGATGGCTGGGAGTCCCTGTCTGTATATGTCAGAGATCATGGCTTAGGGGTCTGCAAAGCTCTGCTGCACTATAACTACCCTCAGTGAATAGGTTTTAACAAAGCGGACTACACAGTGCTGGAAATAAAACACACTAAATATTATATGACTGCTGAAAAGCTGCGTTTAAGTAAATCGCAGTAAAAAAAGCAGGCGCTCAACTTATAAAGTTAAAATTATGATTATAAGGCTCCAGTCAAATTTGGTTGTCAGTGACTGAAAAAACGTTTAATCCCCACATTACGTCCATTAAGTACAATTCATAAATAGAAAATGAGTGCTATCGCTAACCTCGCCTGCGATTTTACTTTTCTTGTTGTAGTCCACAAAGGTTCAGCAATGTGCTCGAGAGAGATGTGATTTTCCCCGGACGAATGGAAATTCAATAATAATAATTCAAAGATTTCAGACAGTCCCTGCCTGGTCAAAAAACTATTCAGACTAAATCTTACCTCCTTCAGCTTCACATTTCTGAAATGGCTGTGACTGTCTTTTCTTAATTCTTATTTTTTGCCGGACTTAATTGACTGGTGTGAGATATTCAGCTGTTTTCCCTTGAGCTTACTGCTGCACCGAGCACAGCGTTTAAAGACCTGAAATCACTGTGAAGACCTGATGCAAAGCTGCAGATTCATCTCTGGACTTCTGCGATCCCTTACCTAAAGTCGACTTAATGGGCTCCCTTGAGTTTTGAACACACTTGGCAAATGTATCAAAAAAAGAAAACGTCATTAGTATCGCTGCATATTTTTAATATTCAGAAAGCTTCATCCTGGTGAATGCATTAGTGCTTTTCCATGTTGAAATAAGTGTTACTTCATAAGCATATTCAGAAGAAGTGCTACGAAATGGCAGATTTCTGACATCAATAGACCACATGTTTGATGACTCATCTGCTTTTCAACTGAATTTCATTCACTCACTCATGGAATGAATCAGTCTACTAAAAAAATGTTTGACATATTGACATTTTTTACCAAGTTGTGTCTTTTTCCTTCACATTCTGACAATATCATTAACATGTATAGTACTTTAGTCTGTACTGACTTTCCCATTCTGTGTAATGTGATCAAAAACTGGTAGAAAATATACATGTGCACTGTTTAGGATAAACACAAGGACTGTGACTTTAACTGCACTATACTTTAGGTGAACAGAACAAGGGCTGTACATTTTGGCCCTGATTTCCTAAACCCTGATTACAGGTGAAATTTGATAAAACCCAAACAATTCATTTAATGTGGCTCTAATACTAATAAAAGAGTATGAACAGCAAAGTGGCAAGGTAGTCTCAGCTGTTGACCCCAGTCTCTTCCATTCAGTGTATCTCTGCTGATATTCCTCTTGTGAATACACAATCTGACATAGTGTGTAGTGTGATAAGATAGTGGAGCGGTCCTAACAGAGCAGAAATCATCTGTATGCACAGTTAGAGAATGTAAAAAGTGATGGCTGTTCCTATCCTTTGGATCTGTTTTTGTTTTAAAAAAAAAAAAAGAACAATATAAATCTGTGGCACAAACTATATAAACAAAAAAAAGGTAAACCACATTCTTGATCCACAAATTTTACGGTGGCTTGGCGTCGTTCATTGGGTGTATGGTATATGGGATGTTATAATAACAAAATAACAAAAAAACGCAGGATTTATTACTAAGATAACATGCCAATTTCCCCTACTGTTTTTGTCCTAACTTTAGTGAGTATAATCCTCAGGTTCTCTGTTGAAGGCAATTATGTTTTGTGAAAACATCCAGACTCATCTAGACCACCACTGTGGCTTTGTGGTTAAAAGCAGTAAACAGAAATTGCACATTCTTGTAATACAAAAATATGGAACAGCATCTTGCATTAATCTTAATCTAAAACCTTAACATTAGAATTTATATACAACACTATACTGTATCATTTTGCCTCTCTAGTGTATATTATCGAATAAAGGCTCCAAAAAAACCTGTCAGATGGAGACTTGCTTGGACCCGACTGCGTGTGTTTTGCAGATTCGAAGATGAACAAAAATCACAAATTGAATTACAAATCCAAATTGCTACAATGCTTACCCACTAATTGTGAAATCTGCTGACATTCCACAAAACTGATAATACACTCAGAATAGATTCAATGGAATTTAATTCAAGAGCAATAAAAATACACATTTTACTGGATCTACTGGAATAATACTGCTATTTTCCTGTGTGTGAAGTATGTTGTGTGCCTGTTCACTATGGAGATTAAACTGCATATTCTTTACGCATTTGAAGGATGGGACAGGTCTTTAAGCTTACGGTTACGGTCTTTTCATTTCGCTCTCTTTCCCACACCGTCACCCACAGTAAACAACATGCACATCGGTTTATCCTCAACAATCTTGAGCGTTCCAGCAGCACAGAGCCACACTTCATCATATTTACATATTCATCCACAACAGAGATTAACCATTTTCAATAGCACAAGTCTGAAGCAATCCTTCACAAGATGCGCGATACACAACAGGCTTTGCGCTGAGTATGAACTATGAATTATGCTGAACATACACAAACATCAGGGGTATTCATGGGTCAACAGTGATTAGAAATCAAAGTGAACATGTTTGGAGATGTTAAAGAACATAAATTATGAAAATGTGGTATAGTACAGTATGTTAACACTGCACACTTAAAGAATGAGATTATTTCCTGCAGCTTTTACTTTCTACATAGAAAATATATGTTGTATTTTGAACTACAGTGTTTAATACTAAACACCTGTCCTAACAAAGTCTCCAGGGCTTCGACCGTTATAACTGCCCATCTATGGCAGGCAATCCACCATGAAATGAGGTGAAAAAGATTCACTGGGGATGTCAAAATACAGTGGCTTGCTGTTTCCCCCCACAATACCACAAATTCTTGATGTGAAGGAAGGCATTAATACACTCAGATAGGGGAGCACAATCCTTCTATGATCCAGTCCAGCAAGAAATTCCTCCAAAAAAACTCACCAGTTGTTTCTATCCTTCACAGCTTCAGAAGTTGTTGGGAAGAAAGAAGAGGGGAGGAGCAGATGAGAACAGACTAAAGCTTCAACGACCAGAACCCAGATTCAAACTGACTAATGTGGGGGGAAAAACAACACCCACCTTGACACCTCTGGTACTGTAGAGGCAACAAAACATGAACAAAGTCAGCAAAGTCCGACCTTGCTTCCGTAATGAAAATAAACTGGATAGTTCTCAGCCTATCGGGATCAATGTGGGTTTTAAGGGCTTTCCCTGTATTTGTGTGTGTGGGCAGGTTTTTTTTCCTGCCAGCACATAAAATCAATGGGAATTACCATGAGTCTTCATCTCATAAAGACTGAGTAACAAGCCCTGGTATTCAACATGACATGTAAGCTGATGCTGATGAGACGAGAGGAAAAAAAATCCTGGTTTGAGCTTGTCAGTAAACTGCAAAGACTGCATGGTTAGTGGAGAGTAGTTCCTCCACTCAGACCAAAGAGAACTTTGGGAAAAATACAGTAAAATATCTTCCCACTGTTATCTACAAAATGGTTAAATGGGTGGATGATGTTTAAGCACATGCAGTTTCATTCGTCAGCTCTTATAGATAATATTATGGTTATGTTTTAGGCTTACTACATGCATCTAGGTTATAAAAGGCTGACAATGAAAAAACAAATTTGTCTTTTGGGATAAAATGCAGATAAAATACAGATGACTGGGCCAGAGTAAGTGCTAAAGGCAAATACCGTGTGGTACCTTCCAAAACCATATACTGTAAATAACTTTTCAAACAAACAATATTTACTAAGAGGCTCTGCTTCATGGTTTATTCACCAAACTAGCCTATATCAGCCCATTAAAAATTAGTTTGATTATCACTAAGATGCTGAACTGGGTGTCTGCAAAGGTCAAGCCAAGAGAAATTTATTTGATTTAGAGCAAGCATGTTGGATGTCCATTATCTATGCCAACCTGTGGGGTGAATATTGTAAGATGCCTCATATAGACTCATAATGGCTACAGATCTTACCTCTTGAAAAATTATTTTATCTCCTTTTTTTTATCTCTCATTCCCACAGGCAGTGTCCAGCATGGATGAATATTAGGGTGCCCTGGCTTAAACCATAAACCAACCAGTCATGTATGCACAAACACATTGCATCACGTTTACCTTCTTACTTCCTGCCTCATTTTCCTAAAGGACACGGTGGCTGCTGGCCAGTCACTCCCTCCCACATCTGTGTTTACTTAAACTGATCGTGGACCCACCACAAAAGCAGATAAAGACTGCCAGATGCAATCATGTATACAGCAGCAAACAGCCACCGAGGCTCTTGGTGACCATTTACACATGACACTCTCAGACTTAAATCCATAACAGGCTTGATAGGCGAGGTACCATTTTTGGTAATTAGTCAAATGTGAGGCTTGTTAAAATGCCATATTCCAACAGCACTTAGCTGATGACATAATAGCAGTTGATTTAGTTGTGCTGTCTTATGTTTAGCTCCCTAATGAATTTGTTTATTAATTACCCGAGAAGCTTTGGGATACTTACAACAACCTGTTCTGTTCAGCGCTAAAAGTTGCAGGCTGCAGTTCATCCATTACTACACTCAGCGTGGAGATGGAACAGCTCAATTTTAGTGGTCTGTCAGTTATTTCCAGTGCTGCTTTTCTTTACTGTGTCAAAATGGATTGCAGACCACTGAGCGTAACCTAACTTCATACAACTCAAACCTTCGATACCTCAACCAAAGAATGCAATCAAAAGATTCTTTCCAGAAAGCTATTTTGCAAGGCTCCCAAGTTGAGGAATTGGTGTTTGTGCTTCGTTTCTCCCACAGCTGAACTTTTCTATTTAGACCTGTCAACAGTCTTGTTGTGCTTGGTGGTTTGTGGTCAGATGCAGTTTCCTAAATAGAAACCATCTATCAGAGGCTAAGTGGTAGCTGAGAGATGTCATTGTGGTTGTGAGTGGGTGATGGCGGTAAAGGAGGAAGTGGTAAAACCACTGGAAAAACAGTTCCAAGGGTTGCATTTATTCTTGTGTAAGAACTAAGTGGGATAGAAAACGTCCAGGGCACTTGAAGATAAATAGAGTTAATTTGTATGTGAAAGGAATAAGGAGGAGGCTTCAGATGTCTTCACACTAAACCAAGAATAGACTTTTCAGCACATACAGTATCTATGTAAGATTCCTTTAAAGATATATTTCACCACATTTTCTGTTCCAGCAAGTGATCAAATGAATCACAGTAACATATTACAATTTTTTTTCTGCACTGCACCAGTGATCATACCATGAGGCGCTGCCCATGAATCATCATACAATGGCTGCATTTTGGAATGTGACCTTTTATGTTACTACAGATTGTGTCAAAATGATGAATCTTGTAATGATGTATTGTTGGTGTATATACACGCCACCCAAGAGGGAAACAATAACACAAAAATCTTACAATATAATATATCTCAATACACCACTACCACTAAAAGCATCACAATAATCAGTTATTTCTGTATGGGCAGTGGGTAGCATTGGAAACAGTAGGTATTTTTTTTTAGATCTACAATGCAGCTGCAAAAATAATGGGGCATTTTCATACTTACAATGCTAGATTCTCTACTAGCCCACTGGGAGGACAGCTGTTGACTGAAAAAATCAGTCTGCTCCTGTCGTGGATATATACAGTCTCTGATCATGTCTACTAAACTACAGTGCACACATGAATCACAATTTTTTATTTGTCCACTAGCACTTCCCAGCACTAGAACTAGTGCCTCCAGCACAGAAGCTTCTCTGTTTGCATCACTGCTGCCCAGACTGCAAAAAGGAGAGTGCATGGGAGGGGAGCGGTGATTTAGGCAAGCCCCTGGATCAGGTTCCTGCCTCCCTGGACCAGTGATACCAGACATGGCTACCCCAGCCCCTCCCACATCCTGCTCTGATAATGGGCAAAGGCAGAGAGAAACTTCCTCTGGTTTAATTGGTAGACAATGACTGCATTCTCCTCCCCCTCCCCTGGCCTCTGTAGGACAGAGCAGAGTCATACACACAGCCTAATTGCCACCTTGCATGGGACAGGCTTAGACAAGCACGGACCTGGCCCACAATGGATGTATTAACCTCTGTGCATGCTATCACAAAGGGCCCAAGCACAGTGCTACAATGCTCTCTCTCTTTCTCTCTGTTGCAGAACTGTTGTTTCATTCAGTTTGGCTTGGAGAGAAAGTCAGGTGGACTGTGATAGATCTACCTGGGAACGGTTGTTATCTAATGACTGAGCACAGTTGTAAGGAGTAGTGCAGTGCTTGTGTGGTCCCATTGTTTAGGGGCAACAGTTGATTTAGTGACAAAGTAACAATGCAGCATGTGTACTCCTTCATTTTCAGACTGCCTTAATGAAAAAAAGATCATCATCCCCTATTTGGCTGTCCAAGCCAAAACAATTATCCTCATTATAGCTTCTGAGAAAGACCAAAATTAAAAACATCAGAGCCACTGGTAAGATTTTGTGTCACACAGCAAGTTGTCATCTGAGTTGTCAGAATAAATCGCTAAAATACAAACCTTAATCACAGATGGTTTATTTAAAAGCACTGAAATGAAAATTAGCCTTCGCAATTTTCCCTCAATTAATTATAGTTTCTGGAGTTCTCATTTTAGATAACCAGCCTGGGACATTTAGTGTACCTTCAGCAGGTATCTGATAAAATTGCACAAAATATCCCCCACATAAGTCAATGTTTGGCTGCTTTCCTCCCCTCATTAAGAGAAATGTGCATCTGGGAAGTCAAGAATTTACCTCCTGGAGCTAAATAAATTTTCAGCATTCAAGACAAATGCCGCAGCGACATTCCCAGAGGGAAGCTTAGGAATTCCCCCATCCAGTATTTTAAACTATAATAATATGACTGTGCAGAGCACTGACAAAGCACAACCACAGCAAGCATGCGAAACTGCAAAAATATGATTCCTTTGAATGAGGTATAACATATAGAAGCATACACAGTGTGGTCCACACCCACCAGACATGGACAGTGACACAAAATATACATATATATACATAAAACAGATCCCCAGGCCAAACTGTTTTCTGGATCTAACATCATATCTTCATCTACTTCATCTACTGCCTATGTCTTAGATACATGCACCTCATATATTTATATGCATTGTGAAGACCTCAACATATACTACATTGATCCCTAACTTTGTTACGTAGCAGTCTGTTTTTATGATGATAATATTTTAGACTGTCATTGCAGTTGCCACTGTTGTCATGAAGTTGACTGTTATGATCAGGCATATGGTGGCAGTGCTGCAACAAGGCAAGAAACGGGAGCTTTCACGGTGCATGGGTTGAAAAATAAGTCCCCAGTTTATCCATTTACCCTCCCCTGCTGCTTTATCCATGATTGATGTGATTCATGTGAACCGGCAGCAGTCGATCAGGAGGTAGAGCAGCTGTCCACCAGTCACAGGATCTGTGGTTTGATTCCTGTCTCTTTCTGTCTTATGTCAAAGAATCTTTGGACAGGACACTGAACACAATGTTGCCTCTAGTGGGTCGAAACCTTGCATGACAGCTCTGCTATAAGGGAATAAGAAGTGCTTTGAGTACCAAGGAAAAAAGTGATAGAAAAGAACTAGCCTGGCTCTGTACATAGGTGATATTTACCCCAAAAGCTCAGTAATTAACAGAGTATTTACTAATAGAAACAAAACCAGACGTCTTTCGCTGACCTCAGCAATGACGGTGATATGTAATATGACGTAATTGCAGCTGGAAACAGCAAAAAATGAAAGTAACACACACACACACAATCAAATCACTCACAGTATCATTTCTAGTAGCTCAGCAATTACAATCACATTACAATTAGGGTACACCAAACTCTTCCACATTATACACCGTGAGTGTATAAACATTTGTTTGAGAGAGTAAATGAAGAGATTCTAAAAATACAGAGCAGAGAGGATCTGAACGGAGGAGAGGGACAAGCTGAGAATTAGTCCCGCTTCAGCAAATCAAACAAGTCTAACAAAGAGCTTGGACAGAACAAGTGACGGAAAGAGAGAAGGAGGAAGGGATGAATGATGATGATAAACAGCACTTTCGCAAGAGCTGACCTAGTCAGACATTCACGAGATATGTCTGTAGTGTTCATGTGTGTGTCTGTGAGTCTAAAATAAAACAATTCTCAGTGTTTCAGTGTCTTTGTTGGGAAACTGTGTGAACGTACCCGTGAAAAGAAAGATATTTGAGATTTGAGATGGCATACACGTTCAGTACGAGTTTCTACACTGCTGACCTTCTGAATCAAAAATAAATACAGAACAGAGACACAAACAACCAGACGAGCACGGGACAGAAGAAAAAAGAGGAACTTGAACAGGACTGACATCTTGTTCAGCATGTCCTACAGATGGAAAAGAGACGAGTCACTGTGTAACTGTGCCAGAATTGAATGAAAACATATTTTAACGTTGAGAATAATTAGATAATAGGCAGAACACACACACAGTTAATGACTTACACTTCAATTTAAATATGACAGACATAGTTAAAACTTCACTAAGCCAACTTAAATACTCAACTCTAATAGTGTGTGCAGACTTTGATGACTAGGCAGATTTGACATGCAGCTGGTTACACGACTGTAAAAGCAGCACACTAATTAACCGGCTCATCTAACAGCCTACAAGAGGTCAATGCTTCGCAGCACCCAGTTATAAACACTTCATGATCAAGCAAATGTAAACGTCCCACAGCACTGACTAAGCAGCACTGCAATGTGTGTGAACAACAACAACAAAAAAAATAAATAAAAAACAGAGAACATATAACATATATGGCACAAAACCATACTGGGACAGTTAACAGCCTGAAGTTGAACAATTCAAAGTTGTAGACTGAATTAGAGAGACAGAGCAGAGAGGTCAGGAGAGGATGTAAGAGGAGCATGGATTGGGGGAAAGAGAAAAGAGGCTCTGTAAGATGAGCAATCCTCAGCCACATTAGAGCAGCTTAAAATCCAAATTAATCAGTACTGCAGAGGGAGGGAGTCAGTAGTGCCCAGAGCCCAAAGAAGAGCCTCTGGTCTGGCTCTCTGCAGCTGCCTGTACAGAGTACAAAGCTACATGAGAAACAGATGTTATGAACGGCTTTCACCAGACACTCTCACTGCATGTGTGAGAGACAAAAAACAATGAAATACAGAAAAGAGAGGATGAAAACACAGTGGATTTGTTTGATAGCAGATGTTATCTTTGCTTCTCCGTGCCTGATTTTCACAGCTTTTATAACACAGAATAAAAAATAAAAGTAATATCAGAAAATGAATGAATGAATTGCAGTGCAGCTGTTACTGTACAATATCATCGTGAGATTATGAAAATATAGTACAGCTGTACATTAATTTACTAAGTACAGTTTTTAGGTGCTTGATCTTTCCATACTTAACTTTACTCTTCAATTCAGAGTGAAACACTGTACTTTTACTCCTCAACATTTATTTTAAGATTTAGGATGTTAGGATGCTGTACATATTGATTATTATGGATTAATCAGCTGTCAGTACAGAGGTGGTTAAATCAGTGGTTAAATCAGTTCCACCTTTACCAGCATTATGCATGATGTACTTAATACTTCAACTTGAGTAAAGAATGAAATTTGAAATGAAAGTGGTGCTTGTTGTTGGGTACGAATGTTGGGAATTGACAAATGTGCAAAACCCTGAATAATGTGGGCTTTAACTGGAGGTAAATCTGTGGTTTCTGAGGCAGGTGACAGGTGGTTCTTGGTCTTCCTTTCCTGCGACAGTCCTGATTCAAGCCAGTTTCATCAGTTTGATGGTTTTGGTGTCTTGGATACATTCAAAGATTTTTTCAGACTGATTGACCTTTATTTCTTAAAGTAATAAATGTCTTCCCTTTTTAGTTAACTTCATATACTGGGTCTTCCCATCATATGGATTTGTACAGCAGTTGTAGTAGCAATAATAAAGCCCCACCCTTCCTCTGTCCAAGACAACTGATAGTCTAAAGCACCTTAAGGTAAGAAATGTCACAAATTACCTCCTAACAAGGCACACCTGTGAAATGAAAACCATTCTATGTGACTCCCATGTGAATCTGATGAGAGACTGCCATGACTGTGCCGAGCTGTCATCGATGTTTAATGTAGCTGCTTTGGACAATCTAAAATATGAAACAACTTCTGGGAATAATATAAATAAAGACAAACCACTGAAGGAGAATTGTGTCTGAACTAGTACTGAACGGCTCTGACACAGACTGATACAGATGTACCATTGACAGTGTAGACAGGTTTTCTTTCAAACTTGTTTTTTTATCTCCTTATATCCTGTTTCTCTTTGTTCTTTTTGTCTGTGCAGGTATACATCTGTAAACATGGAGAACAATAGTCTACCACAGATACATAAACACTGAGATATGCACCTGTAAGTGGGAAATGACAAGCCACAGTATATATCAGATGAATAAACATTATATAGAGTTTGACATACACAGTGGACACACTCACACACACACACACACACACACACACACACATTTATGCCTTGCTTTCAGCCTCTAGCCTCCTCTGCCCACTTGCGAATAAGTCACATACGCTCTCCACAGAGTGTCACTGACTTCAGTACGCAGGTCAGACACATCACTTGGCATCCTGAGCTGCTCTGTCCCCTGCCAACTGATTGTCTAGTGTGCAGCCAAGGTTTACATAAGCCATCAGCAAGTAAAAAAAATAGATGTGATAACTCAACTGGAGCTTTTCATAAAACATAACCCTGAGGTCAGAATCTTTACAGAAAACTTGATGGACTATAAGACGAGGACATTAACGCGAATGTGAAAAAATATGACGTTTCATTAGATTTAAAGTCTCTTCATGTGCTTGACTTATCACAGTGAAAATCATTAGGGATGTGTTAAATGGTGAGTGGTTGAGAGTGACTGAGCTGGTTTTCTATTGTGCATAAAGGCAGAGCTCGCTGTCATCACCTTCTGTGTAATATACCCACAGCTCTGAGTGACTGGCCACAGCTGCGGCTCGACTCGCTGCTTGCAGATTTTTCAGTACCAGCCCTGGGTGATGGAGGGTGCGTGAACTCTATAACCCCTACAGCGTCCTTCTCTTTGCAGCTTGTGTGTACATGTTTTTGAATGTGTGAACTGCAGCTGTGCACACAGCTGTCTATAGAAACTTGCTTCATCTGTGTCTGTACACATAGTCAAAGATGAGTTCAGTTATTACTCTTAACTGTGGCCAACTTATGAGAGCCAGCGGCATTCTTATGGCCCTCATGAGAGCTTTTCAGGGAAACAGCGCTAAACAACTGACTACCAAAGAGGTCAAAACTATTACATTTTATATAATACCATCAGTACTTCCCCCCCTTCAGGGAAACAATAATGAAAAAGATTACCTATAATAACGAATTCAGGAAAGGACTTGCATGCATATACTTGTGTTTATGCATGCATATGCATATAATTGTGGATGTTTATTCCAGAAATTAAACAGTCAGGTTTTTAACAATGCAACTTGTTTGGATATGAAAGATTAAAAGTATTTGGCTTTTTTACCTTGTGTGAAGCCAGTATGTTTCTTTGCTCTCTGGATATAAGTGGGTTCCTATTCAGTCATTGCATGTGTGAAAGATGGGGACAACTAAATCAGTGGATCAGAATGTTATTGTCATTTGGTGCACAGATGTTTGTTATCTGAGTCACAAGTTTATAGGATCGTAATCCAGGCATATGGATCTAAAATCTGTATGGCTGAATGAAATGAAATGCCAGTTCTCGTACAGGAGAAACATTTATAGGCAGTAGGTGAATTCACCAGCATCACACTCAACATAAAAACCACAAACCATCAAACATACTTTATGAGCAGCTCTGTTTGCACCGGCACTTAACTTGAATCAATAATAAAATCATCAATCTTTCATAATAAGATCAATAAGCAGAGCAGAGAGGCTTTCCCCACAGAGAACATTAGAAGCATTCAGTCCTAATAAAACTCTTCAATGACACAGAAGATCCATAGAGGAAAGTCAGTCATAACCCAAGTGGGGCACAGTAGATATGATGAGACCTCCAATGGACTTGTGGTTATAAAACAGTCTGTTGAAATAAGTGGGTTCAACCATATTAAGATATTTCCTGATTCTCCACTGTGCACAGAGGTCAGCAAATGGCCGTATATACTGTATAAGTTCTATCACACAAGTTTACATGTTAGAAATCTCGTGTGTTGATGTAACAGCTCTCGGAAGGATTGGAGCATGTACACAACAAACAGGCGATCACAGTCATGCTTTCTATTTCAACATTTTACTTGTCAACAAAATCAAAGAGAGGGGGAAAAACAGGCTTGCCAAGCAGCATGTGATGGAGAAATTAATTCTTTCTTTGCATATCAGACGCTTACACCGCCTCCCTCAATCCCTCAACCCTCCATCTGACAAATCCAATTAGCATGACATGAACATCGTGGCTCTGTATACAGACCACAACCACGATCTTGGCAAAGAATTGGTAGGATGGGCACCAGGGACAAAAGCCAGACAGACACGGAGCCCTGGCATGGAGGGTCTTCCACTCGGCCTGTAAGCTGGCTCCAGCTGGAAGACCCAATTCCTTGACAGGTTGGCAGTATTAATCGTTCCTCTACCCTCTGGCCTATCACTGCTTCTCATCTGTCTTCCAGTATTACAGCTCTCTATTTTCACATGCCACTTCATTCCCTTCCTTCCTCTACAACCTTAACCATTTTATCTCACCGACATCAGATATTCCTATTTTTAGTTCAAACTGAATCTATTTTGTATTCATTTCTTGGGATGAAGGAAGGATTTTTTAGGTAGTCTAGACATCATGATACCTGCAGTTTTGCACAGAATGAGTACAATATCTACAACCGACAACGTTTATTGAGAGGGGCACACGTTTAATTGTCACCTTCACCAAACACAATCACACTTAGTCACACAGAAAAAGTGAAGCTCCAAACTTTTTTTCCCAGCACAGAGAAAACATCGAGTAGAGGTGTCTGGCAAGCTGTCAGCTTGTGCAATCTCCTGGCCCATGTCAGTGTAGAGATTTGCATTTGGCTCAAAGGAGGCCTGAAACATCAAAGCCTCTTTGAAGCACCACTTGAAGGAAAAACAATGCAACACAACAACACTCTGAACTACTGTACCCAGAATCCACCACATCTTCTAAAATAAAACTGGGGCACATCAGTGCCATGACACGAAAAAACCTTATGAAGTACTTTAATAAACATACAACAAAGATTTTTCCTCTACATTAGTTCTTTCAGATATTTTTATGTTTCAGCTCTGAAACCTTGTGTATAATATATGCAAACACTAAAGGCAGATGACAGTTAATGAAAGGAGACTTGATAAAATATGACTGGCTAAATAAAGCGCTACAAGAATCTGTAGCATATAATTCAGAAACTGACATGCAATTACTGTCAAAACAATTTCTGACGGCAGCTGAGAAAAACTGCCTTACTCATATCTACCAGCTGAAAGAAATCAGCACTTCTACATTTCTAAGTTTACTGGACACAGTGTCCAATTTCTGCCAAGTTTACACCATTAGGAAGTTTTAAAATGAAACATTTCCATCTTTTCTCATCTACCCTATAAATTCTAATAACACTGTACCTGAGAATCCAACATTTCAATCATCTGAGGATAAACTGAAAAATGTGGGAACAGACATGCTTTTTCTGTCACTAAAATTGTACACTGTCACTGAAAGGTTCTGGCACTGCACAGATATGTATAAACTTAAAGTTTAGGACATTTCCCGATTTAAATTTTGATACTGAATGTTACAATGAAAGTTCACTTTGACACAAGCTATATTTCCTAAGGGATTCATTATCTATGTTCTGCATGTCATAACTGCATGTAGTCTATTTGACAGTGGATGACTGCCTATGCACAACTTTCTCCTAATACTGTTAGTGATACAGGTTGCCTCGAGCATTCAGCCCGGAGCTGAGTGCACCTCAACACTTTCTTTACAGGTTTCTGCCACAGCACTCTTATACAGTATATTCCCTATACAAGTGCACATATTGTCAAAATGTCCATGTTGCCTTCAAGCAGCCCCTGAATGCCTGGTCCAGTCTAACAGCAACTCAAAAATACCCACACACACACGCAAACACAGAGTAATATCACTTCCTGTCAGATATGACTTCGCTGATGATGCCTGCTGGGGGCTGTTGTTGACTTTGCTGTATGAAACGACAGCACTGATTGCCATTGTTTAGACCATATTCTCTAAAAAATATTCTATTTATTCTAATAATACCTTATATAATAACAGTCAATATTCAGTGAGAAATAATCCAAACATGCCAATCTGGACTCCTGCTGTTGGCATTGTATATATTAAGGGATGAAGAGTGGGGCTACATTCAGGTAAAAAAAACTATTATATGGCATATGAACTGCTTCTCTATAAATCAAATCAAAAAAATAGATTCAGTAGCAACATTTTGTCATTCATTCTCAAGATGATATTGAACTCACAAGCCTCAGCTCTTTATCATCCTAACTTATGTGATGTTGGCAGGTATGGGAATGGATTTGGGTCTCCTGTAAAACAAACTATACCTTTGCAGGTCCTCAAGACGTGACACTTTAAGCTTTCACAAGCTTCACTCTACATTTCTGCAAACATAATCACGCACAAACATGCTTTCTGTGTGACTAGCTCTTTCTCTCAGTCTCCACTTCCCTCTCCCAGAATGTAGTACCATCCGCTGAGGCTTTCATGTAGAAAACCATTCTGCATTTCATAGCAATTACACCAAGCTCCTGAGCAATTACTTCTGATCACAGCCCAGTTGGCCTGGACAGTGTTTATCCATGTTGGCATGAGAATTCATCAGGCAAAACTCAGACAGCTGAGAGGGAACTATTCCTTTTTCATGTGGTTATTTGCCTTTGCCAGCATATATGCCTCCCTAAAGACGTCTTCATGATGGCTCAGTGCTCATTTTAATTAACACATAAGCCTGTTGATGTTAATTAAAAAGTAGACAGACGATTCCCCATCAGAAAAAAGATCACACAGAGGGGAGAGCTGTGTATATGAGCACACTGCAAGATGCAGCAGCAGCAGCAGCAGCACTTGGCACTTATTCAGATGAGATTTCCTGTAACCCTCTTCAAACATATGCATTACAAATGGGTGTATCACACCAAGTGTATCAAACTGATTTTTTGATGTTAGTTATTTTAGAGGAAAAATGCAGGTTTGCTGAAATCAGAGAAATGTGTTTAAAGCAAAGAAACTTCCAACACATATATTCCAACACATATAACACCTGCAATACCCAGAGGATGTGCTGTAAGCTGATATGTAAATGTAGTATCATGCAGTGCTACTTACTTCATGGGCTTGAACAGCGCTTGTCCGTAGTTCTGGAACGTCATGATGAGCTTCAGCTGGGTGCCTCCTGATTTCATGGCTGGGAGGAAAACAATTGAGATGTCAGACCATTGTTTGAATGGTTTTAAACATAAACAAACATATATAAAGATACATACACACTTGAATACCCTTACGTTCACACAGCTTATAAATTATTTTCCAGTTTGGAGAACCCGGTTTTGCATGACTACATAATAGTGCTATCACATCTGCTGACCAATCTGCCAGACACTGTACATTCAGAGTGCATTTGTTGCAGTTAGGAGCTGGTTGTGATTGAGAAAGTGGCATGAAAAGCATCTGCTGACAACTCGTTTATGAACATTTGTGGGTTTGATGAATGGATGAACAAAGTGTGAATGGTTTCCTTCCCTTTTAGTCCATATGGTCCACTGAAGCTGTCATTCACCAATGTATTATTATTATTATTGTGCACTAGACTAATTATGTAGTCTTGCCTGGGACTTCAGTATCAATGTCAAATAAAGGTATTTTCAAGACAAATTCTGAAATTAATGTTTTCTTCTGAAAAAAAAAGAAAACATACAAATAATTCAGTTCTTCTAAAACTAATCTAATTATTCAAACACAAAAAGCAAATACAAACTAATATTAGGATTTTTAGAGGCATATAATTTCCTACTTTTGAGTGAAAGAGCCAAACAGAAAAATGGAGCTAAATTCTGGTTGCATTTATTTATGAAAAGGAATGAGGAAGCACTTGTGTACTACTTTCAGCTGGAGGAGGTCAGTATGAGGTTGGAGCTGTATTCGAAGTTGACCCAGCCTGTGCTGTCAGAGGTTTTGTTTTCCAAACTTTTTATGACACTGCATGACCACGCCAGACAAAGTATGTGGGATGTTACTTTTAGCTGGGAAAAGCTAGCATGAGGTTGTAGCTCAGTTCTGATATAACCAGCTCCTCCATTTTCAGTGGGGATCTAAAACTTGTGTTTTATGAACTTGTCATGACCTGCAGAGCCACATGGGACCCTATTTTTGGCTGTGGGACACCAACCCCGTCCAAGATGCTCTCTGTGAAATTGTGTACAAGTGTGCCAATTTTCAATTGTGGGGGCTGTCACATTTTGGAGCGTACTGGCGACAGACAGAGAAAAAAAAATGGGCCAAAAAGGGCTACACTGATATAGATTTATTCTTTTACTTAATACAATATGAGAGACGAGAAATCTTTCAGGAATATGACATTCCTGAATCAAAAAAAAAAGAGACGATGATTGATCTCAACTGTGTGTTTCAGCCCATGTATGTGTATGTGCACTTGCTCCAGTACAGACCTGATTGTGACCAGATGTTTCTCTGTAAGCTTCTACGGACTGTACACACTGTCAGTGATGTCTTGTGCATGTTACACTCTCTGACCACTTCCCACAAACTGACCTCTTGTACCCAAGAAGAGGAGCCAGGAGACATGTCTCTGACTATCAGTCATGTCCACAGTGTCTCCCAGAGGCTGAAGGAGATTCACTGTGAGCTTTGTGTTCCGACTCAAACAAAGGGGCCGCCATGGCCTGTCCAAATGTCTTATGTTTCTGTCATAATGGGAAGGCTTTTGGGGGATTTGACCATTTATTACAGAGCATTAACTTGAGCATATTACACAACACAGCGCTTCTGCCTAACCCCAATATCAACATAAGCCCCTTGTAGTGGACCCATTTACTGACTGACTTGCTGGCTGAACTCTACATACTGTATAAGCTGTCTTTGTGTTCTTCGTCTCCTTTGCTGTTCGTCTTTGAGCCCTCTCTATCCTCTCCCTCTCTCTTTTATGTTTGTATATGTCACCCTTTTACTTGCATTCTCTCTCTCTCTCTCCCTACTCCGTATCACTTCGTCTTACTCACCACTCGCAAGCTTCCCCATTTGCCGTGAATCATTTCTAGGATTTTACTGCTACACAAACCTACATAGCCTCAGATCAGTGGCTTTTCATTACAGCTGAGGATGGATATTGAGTGAAATCAATGCCAAAGAATACACTGAGAACAGTAGGACTATACATGTGCCTGATTTACTGAGGCCAGGTCAAGTGGATAGTGCCCCAGAGTCATTTTTAAACTTTGAGCAGATGTAAAGTACAGCTGAAACCTTTGAGAGACTCCAAATGACTGAACTATGCTTTAATGCTGTGCCCTTGAACCCATAAGTCACAATCCACAATGAACTAACCATAATTCACTGCTCCTGTGCTGGCCGTTTTTGAATATTTTGTTTCTTATTAAAAACTACCAAAGGTAATCCCCCGGCAAAGCTCTGCTGATTGTTTCCCTGGATTGTAAATGTGCTGACATGCAATAAAACTCCACTTGGACAAACTGAACTTCAACAAGACAATTTGATTATCCTAAAGGCCATCTGTCTCTATATCTGTAAGCGAATGTATGTATTTCTGTTGATCTAACCATCTATCTTTTGCTTTCTTTGTCTGAGCATCCACAGCTGAATCAATGTCTTTGTCTTTGTTTCTACACATTCACATTCTTTGGTCTTTGAGAAAGCTCCAGGCCTCACCCACCGTCTACAGATTCCCGTCTTATACCGTGATGATAAATCCATCCCGTTCTCACCTATGCCACCTCACAGTACTGTGCGTATGATTTATGAGTCCAGCTGACGACTGAACAAAAGGCCATAGCCTGCTCCAGCAGGGAGACAGACACAGAAGAGAGAAGAAAGGGAGGGAGGGAGAGAGGTAGAGAGAGAGAAACACTGGGTAGCACTGTAGCAGAGAAAATGCTGAACAGGGAGAGTTTCTAATGCTGTCTCTGTTTTGTAATTTTAGTGAGACGGATAAATGATAAGTGCGTGCACCAATTACAGGACACAAAAGTGGTAATGCATGCTTCCAGGCACACACGCACACATTCACACACTGCTCTGGGTTTACTTTTCTGCAGTCAGACAGTGTTTTTTATAGGTGTGTCTGGGCACAGATTGATGGTTTATATAGAAACAGAGGAGGCAGAAAAAACACACAACCTACTAAAGTGCATACGTAGTATGAATGATTGTAAGCTGTTTGTGACAGATGGAGGGACTAATGATTCCACAGAAAGCTTCGGTAAGGACTACAATAAGTTGTGCATGCACCCTGATGCACAGATTAGAATCCAACATGCATTCGCAGGGAAAATCTAAAATGAAAACCATAACTATTATAGTTAGCGTTGTAGTCATGATTATTAATCACAGTCATTTATCTCCCGTATTTCCAAACAGAGACTCAAAGGACTGAGTTTGGCCAAGTTAGTATGAATATAATGAGCAGTCAAGAGCTACAAAAAGTACATTTACTGTAGAAAAGTATCAGAAAACATGGTGCAGAGCAGTTCAAATCAGCCTCATAGCTGACTTACTGTACCATTGGCAAAGAACAGTCAATGATCAAATAACTGGCAAATATTGTAACTGTATTTTTCAAACTTTCTGAATTGTAATGACTTGACGCTCAAATTCACTCACCTGTGATTTCAGGTAGGCAGGTTATAGACAAATATCCAAATAACTAGAAATTATGTACACACATTCACAGTGGTAGAATATTATGTAGAGTATTCTTGACAATGATTTTTTTTAGATGTTTAGCAGCTACAGTGTGTGATGATTTTAGGTATGTGTTTTACCCCACACTAGGTTTTATACAAGAAACACTTAAATGGGATTTGATGATCATTATTAATGTTGGTGTCATTTAGCAGCCATAACATACATCTTTACCAACACGTTGGCCTACGTTCATTACGTTCTCTCCTGCACCGACACACTCCCTACATCTGATGAACATACATTGCCAGGATCTATATTACGCCCCTAAGGGGAAAAGGTAGCTGAACACAGATTTATAAACTCGCACACATAAGCAGAAATGCATATAGGGGGCCAGATGTATGTGATTGTGGGGTCCTCTAACATACGTGCTCACACCTTACATGTTCTCTTTGAAGAATTATGTGAATGTGTAAGGAAAAGAAAGATTCACTGGCAGACTGTTGTTGCACCACTAAGGCACAAACCTCTGTCACGTTAATGCTAAACAACACAACAGGTCAATATCTAATGGGAAAACAAATTCTAAACACAGAACTGCTTATCAGCTAAAAACATATACACACATATAACATAACTCTCCCTGTATGACTCACCCACGCTGGTGATCTTCTGCGTGGCAAGATCCTTCAGCAGGGCATCCAGCACGGGACTGTGTCTGGAGTACAACTCGTAGCGATTGATCCCAGTGTGGAAACGTAACCAGTTGGGGTAAGATTCTGCCATCGCTTCTCCTGTTGGAGAGAACTCCTCCTCCTCTTCATTCCCTTCCTCGTTGTGCCTGACAAATGGGGACAGAAGAGACAGAAGAGGCTTAACTAGAAGTTGTGCAGCAAGCAAATTAAGATTATTTTTAGTCATTATAATAGATGGTTACACTATATTTTGCAGTAACTGTATCAGACTAATTGGCGCGGAAAGAACTGGCACAAAACAATCCATCTTAATGGCACATGGATTTGTCATCATTATAAACACATGGTTGAAATGCAGCTATAGATAATCCTAGTCTATTCAGAAATCCAGGAGGATGATAACTCATAAACAGTGCTAAAAAAGGAAAAGATGGAATGACAATAGAAGAGATGGGTAAAGGCAGAAAAGAATTCGACCTGAATTAGAAAAGTGCTGAAAGTGATAAACTGTATCAGATTGGAAGACAACATCTCATTATTGATCGAACACGTTTAATCACCTGGTGTTTAGTTCCTTTACTTTTCTCAACCTTCTCATCACCAATGCATTAAAAAAGTCTGTTCACTGTGCCACCTGCAACCCCGCTCACTTAAACAATCCCATCATCTTACCAGCCTTGGTTCCCTGTTGATCTTGGATAAAACCTGATGTCCGTGTTTACGTTAAACAAAGTGTCATCGTCCGTGAGGGAAGGAAGGTCAACTTTGTATAAGGGATGCTCAAACAGAGCAGACAGTCTGGAAACACCGTGGACAAGGACGGTCCGACCCCCACTTGCGTCTCCGATGAGCGGCTTGTGATCCCC
>OMLM01008015.1:24187-67326 GCA_900302695.1 Helostoma temminkii
CCCCCGCCATACCTGTCGACGGTCTCATCCTCCTGGTGGACTCTGCTTTGTCCCCGGCTACTGTGATCTTTTCCAGAGAATGAGACGTGAGGTTGGAGCTCGGCTCGTTGCTGAAATCTTGCAGGATTCTCAGCGTGTGCTTGTTAGGCCAACCCGCTTCAGCCGCCGATCTGGCGCGCTGCTTCCCCCAGCCCTGCGACTCCCCGCCCGGATGGTGAGCGCACTGACAGCCGCTGTCCCCGTTGTCCGCTCCCGTCGCTCTCTTCTCTAGTTTTGGCAGCAAGTCTATCATGATGTGCATGGTACACGCTACCAAAAACACCATGAGTAACAACACTCTGAATTTACGGAACAAAATCATCTTTATCGTTATTTTCTCTTTACACGGAGGAAGCCTCTAAGCGCAGCGCACCTTACGGCACCGACATTGATGTCCAGCGGTGTTGTGGGATAACAAAGCAGCTATTTTGGTTTAAAGATTTACTATGATCCCTGCACATACCAAGCCTATCAGCCTATGTTAAAAACTCCATAGTGCGCTCAGTATTTATTTTTCCAGCAGCAGCACATTTTCTTTCCCAGACAGGTGGATAGACCGACACATTGTGAAGCACCGGACACTTTACTGGCAGCGGCTGAAAAAGTGCTTTTCATTCATTGCGTTGTTGAATAGGATGTAGTATCAGGTGGACAGACGAGCTAATAGATCGTTAAGGAGAGGTGGAAGGGAGGAGGGGATCCTGTTCAAAGCACCGATATCCTTCCTCAAACCTGTTTCCTTATTGCTGGTTGCACGGAGTGAGATGTCAAATGTCTCATAACTGTCTTCTGGAGAAAAAAAAAAGTAACTAGGAAGATTGATACAGTCCACGAAGACACACCCTCCCTGGTGTTTAGGATGGATTTATAAGGAAAAAAGAAAATGGCAATTCCGGGAAAATAACAGGTGATCCGCTGCGAGATGCTTGGATGCTGTCCCGCTTCTTGACAAGAGCAGCTCCAGCGTGCAAGCCTCGTTGAAGTCAAATCAGAGACTGGCTGGCAGGTGCACGGATCCTGTTTGTCATTTGTCCTCTTAACACTGCCCTGTCTTCCTTCCAAGTGTTCATCCGGGGTGGGTGTGTTAAATATTGTGATGAAAGCCCTGTGAGCCCAGCCTAGGTGGCGTCATGAGGAAGAGACTCTCTGCGTCTGCACACACAAGTAGCACTAGTGACATGAAAGGCGAAGCTTCAGGGAGGAAAAGCTGTGGAGTGAAACCCTTGGAGTTGCAGCTCTGCTGGACGCAGGCAGAGGGCGTTGGCGCAACCTGAAACACTACGCTGCCTTATAACGCATGACAAGAGGGACAATTAGTACTGTACGCCAGTCTTAAGAGTGCACAATAAGCCTCTGTCCTTCAGGAAGACCGCTGGATCACTAACAAGTGTAGAAATAACAAAAATCTGTTTTGTTTATGAGAGGTTAATCACGCAGAATTATACTGGACTGTTCAAACCCAGAAAAGCGTCAAACCCCCGGATAATTTCCTTTGATAAATGCGTTCAACAATTACGCTGTTAAAACGGAAGTCAATACAATAATTAACTAAACAAGGAACCTGACAAGAAGCCAACAAACCAACTCTCAGCACACAGCACAGACCTCCAGTAGGATAATTATAGTTAGTTTCTACATTAAACTATTTCAAACACTAATGTGATAATGATCAAATACACGTGTGCATCAGTTTCTACCCAAACATACACAATATCTAAACATATTTAATATGTAATCTATAAAGGAACACTGACCATTAACACATACACAGGATATACTGTATGCACTTTTATGACTGAGAGCATAATGTACTCTATATATATTATCCACCGATGAGCCACTGTCTGTTCTGACACCTGGCCAGCGTTAAATAATACAATGTATTGGTACCCATGCACTAAACTTTGAGCTGACTGTTAATACTGTGACACTATTAATATGAAGTATATTTTAAAATGTACTGACACTTTTAAATAAGTCAGAAGGCCACTGGCCTCTGTGTAATGCGGTGCAGACTAAAGTTAGTCATTCTTGACATCTTAAGTGTGTATGCCCCTTATCTTAAAAGTTTTGCTGAGTTCACGCTGTGTCCATTTAAAGTTTAAACATTAACGCGTTTGAAAACTTGATTAATTTCATTTTAATCAAAAGGTTTCTAATCAGGTTATTTATTGTCCACAAACAATCTTTTTTAATGGACTTTTGTAGTCAAAACACCTCTACCTGCCTTCTCAGAGGGTTTTTTTTTCTAGGTGCTGATAAAGTGAAATACACATTTCATTTAAACTGCAGGGGGGACAAAACACCCGCAGCAATTACTGCAGCCTCCGCTTATAACTGGGCTGAACTAGATTTCTCTGAGACTTCACAGGAGTAAATGAATCACATGGAGTTGATTCAAGCTGCTGATTGCAGGCCTTTTGACTGCCAGACAAACATATACAAACACAGTCAGAAAAATGTATTTAACCATTTTGTTGCAGAGCAGACAGGATATAGATGGGAAGAGAGACATGTCTTCAGCTCAGTGGAATTACACAAAGTAATAACACATAAGTAATAAAATGAACAAATTATGCATATTTCTTTTGCTTGCTTGAATGATTATATTCGAGGCTCACCAAGTGGGCTAAATTGGAAGAGTTTCATTTGGCTGCTGCCCATTCTTCCAAATACACTGAGTTGGAGTTCAGGCTACTGCCAGATTTGTGTGTCTAAATAAAACAGGATCTTAAAGCTAACAAGCAAACAATTTGTTCTCCCAAAGGCAAGCCTGTCCAAAGAAAACACACTGGCACGCGCAGACATGTTTGAATCCACCGACACTAAAAAAGGTATTCTATGAATTATATCATTTGCTTCTGTTCAAAGAGTAGAAATAAAAGGTTAACCACATGAGAAATGTTGTAATTTGTAAGGCAGTCTGAGCCTGTAAGCATACCACAGTTGCTTTTGAGACACAACATGAATGTACATTGGCACTGAGGACAGACATAATCTACTGTCTATCAGCTGATGGTGCACATCTGTAATAGGTTGATACAGGAAATTGTAGTTGCCTGCTCTCCAGACCAGACATTAACCCTGAAGTAGGATTGAAATTTACAGTAAATAAATATATACATACATAAAAATGAAAATTTAAACAGTGACTGCCAAAAACAGAGTATCTCTTATTCTCTTGGCGCCAAAGCGATTTGGAGTGGAAAGGGAAACTGAGAAATTTAGATTGCACATGTTCATCTTAATTAACGTGGTATTAACAATAAGTAAAATACATCCAATTTGTCCAGCAACCCTTTTTTTTTGCTTTAGATTCATGCCAAGGCATTGTTTTCAAAAATTGTATGAAGTTTGGTCATGTTTTTTCAGATGGAAAATACACGGGCACAATCCAACTACCCATGTTAGCATTGTAGCAAACACAAACAGTTCAGAGAGATCATCTAATTGATCAGAAACACAGTGTAGATATTGTTATTGTATATTGTAAATGACTATTGTAGCTGAAAACTGTAGTTTTTTAAAGAAATATTTACATAAATATACAGAGGACTATATTCAGCAAACATTACTACTCTCTTTCAATAGCATGTTAAGTTTGCTAATGTATGTTTATTAATTAAAAACGATAACTGATCATTATAAACCACTTTTGCAAACACGGTCATAGATTTTATTCTCAGCTCAGGCAAATATATTTGGCAGTGATCCTTTCAGGTTACCATATTTTGTGGTTCCAGGGAAAAGAATTTGGTAACATTTGATCCAAAGAAGAACAAGCGACTTAAGCTGCGATACTTTAGATACATAGGGACATGAAGTCATTCTGCATTTCATACCTGAAGCAGGTACAGAGAGATTTACCTTGTGTTTACAAAAGGATGGGAAGGGAGGAAAAACATATGAGCTAAAACTAAGAATGAAAAATCAATGTACACTCTGGATTCTGGACCGGTCTGGCATAATTACACGTCTGTCTGAACATTTGACCCAAAGGCTTGTTTGTTTCTCAGGATTGAAACAGACTTTGCAAAGCTTTTCAACTTGAACTTCCAGACCTGGACTGGTAACCGTAGCACCAGAGTAGGGCAAATGAATTCTGAATTAAATTAATCAGACGATATCTCTCTGGGGAGCAATAATAAAAACTATATATACACTTTTATCACCATGTTCTATAAAAGGCCATAAGCTCAGCCACATCAAGCCCTGTTAGGCAGCTTTATGAGCCAGATGATTTGCTAACAGCTAATTATGATCCCTAAGATGAGGGATAAATGGCTGTGCGAAATTATGTCACAAAATTATAAAAGTCATAATTTGAGAATAATGTAAGTAATAGCAGTAAAAATTTAGTTTTGATGAATGACTTGTCACTAGTCACTGGTGACATGTTCAAGAAAGGAGGCTGTGGCAGAGCGAGAAGGACAGAGAAAACAAATATGAGGGAAGGTGTTAAGTAATGTATTCAACCGACTGAGAATAAACTGATAATTAACTTCTTTGGAGACATGTAAGGTAGATGTCTGTACTTTACTGTAGCTCCACATGCTGTTTATCGACCAGCTATATTCAGCTATCATCTCCCCCTTTCATTTTTCCTTCAAATGACATTTTCCTTCATGTGACTGTCTGGTGTGTGTGCATGGTGGGTCAAATTTGCGACTTCAAATGTGACATTATTACATGCTTTCAGTTTCAATTAGTGCACAATACCGTCAAATAGAATATGCCGAATGCATTAATGTTACAGGCCATACGATTTTGGATGTGTAATGTCACATTGGCACACGGACTGTATTAGCTTTTCATTTGGACCCTCTGCCAATCACAGCATGACACACAGTTAGAATAATGAGTCTACTGGCATCATGCACAGCATTACAAAGTCTCACTGTGTTGATCTCTTTATTTCAAAGAGTAACACTGAGGTTGGGGATTTCAAATTAGTAGTATATGACCTTGGAAGTAAAGACACAGAAAGGATAGTTGTATGTGCTTTGTGTGATCAAGTGTGTGTATCAAAGGACTTTTCTTAATGGAGTCCTGACAGTGTTACAGCAGCTTCTAGCTCATCTATCATGGCGTCTGGGTGGTGAACTCTCATTTGTCCATCATCCACTGACAAAATAGGTGACATCTTGTTGTCACCCAAGGTTCCACTTCATGCCACTATCAAAAGACAGATAATATATGTGTTTCTTCTTCATTTTAACCCGAGGTCAATATAAGAACTCAGCTCTGAGGATGACAGGAGAAGAAACGTTTTCATCATATATGAAAAGACATGTGTAGTCTATGGTTTTTTATGTATTTGTGCATACACAAGGTTTCACTTCATACCACTGTCAAACGATGTCTTTCTTCCTCATTTCAATCTGAGGTCACTACAATTATCAAAAAAGCTCAGCTTTGAGGGTGATAGAAACTTTTTCATAGAATATGAAGACATACATGACATTCTCAGCTTCCTGTATATGTATTTGTTTCTGCAGTCTGAACTCTATAGTTTATGAACGTGTCAATATAGAAGAAGAGGAATAGAATATAGAACAGAATGGCAGTAGAGGCAGGTCATCAACTGTTATCAATCATCTGCACCACATTTATGTCTTAAAATTGCAGTAAAACTACTAACGAGCTTCTGCGATAGCATTTACACTACTGTGCATACAAAGCGGAGGATGATGGGAAGAAAAAGTGTGAATTGACTCATGCATGTAGAAGTATGTGTTATATTTTAAAAGTTCAACTTAAAAAATGTTAAAATGTGATTGTTTTATAGACAGAGGTCACAGCAGCAGCCACGCTGTCGGAATTTGATCCTTAGCATTGCCTAAACTTTGTCGCTTACTGTCATTGGTTCCCAAAGCTTAAGATTGTCCTCAGTGGATGAGTCTCACAGTCACTGCTTTGGATTGACGACAAAATAATCAACCACATTCTTTTAGCCAAGCTTTTACCACAGCCCAAAATCACACAGTGCAACAAGGCCTTTAGGTATGCAATAAACTCATGACTTTGTGTTACCCTGTCTGCACCAAGGGCATGCTGGGATTTGCTCCTTCCCCCTCCTGGTTGCCCAAATGGTGGGGAAGAAATGATGTAACATGACATAAATGAGCTTCACACAGATAGCTTGTGTTTACCAGCCCCGCTGAGAGATTGCTTAAGAGCAAATAACAACAAAAGCAGAACAAAGGGAACATCTCACTTTAACATTCAACTTTTCAGCCTATGAAGTGCTTCCTCACTAAGAGACCTTTCTGTGTTTTGCTCTTGATTCTACACATGTGAAGGAAGAAATACTGCACATTCAACCCTAAAATTTTATTTGGCCACACAGTATAAGACGTAACTGCTTTTCTGTGACACTGCCTCTGATAGTGATTTAGGCCGATACCTACAAAATGACAGAAACCACTTACCTGTAAGAATAGCTAATGAAGCTATACACTGTATATGAAGCACCTGAGTCGTTTCAGGAGTAAGACATTTGCTCTCCAATCTCCAGCAAGTATAATAAGTAGCAAGTAAGTAATTTGCAATGACAAACATTAATAAAAAACATAATATCCTAATTGCACTATACATATATTAACATATTGATGGCATTGTCAATGAAGCCCCTAGAAAGAGGCAAAATATTCATGAATATGTGTGTAACATGTTTGCCAATAAAAAAATATTTATTCTCCATCATACTTTACAGCTTCTGCTTGTTGCAGTTACAGCATTATTCAATATTTTTAGGGGTTAAAAAACAGGTCCCTGACATCAGCAGAATGTGTCTGTATATTTTTAGGCTAATAAATAGTACAGAGCCTTACACCTTGTTTTCTGATGTACCTGCTGCGTACCTCCTGTTTATCCATACACTGTACATCCAAAGGTTAGCACTGTCCACTGCTGCTGCTACCAATTTTTTTTAGAAATATCGCTGCAGGAAGAAAACACCGGAGCGCTCATCTGAGTCTGTGGTGGACAGTGATTGGCAAAAGCCAGTTATGTGCTCCACCTCATATACGTTGGCAAAGTCTGGATTGGACCCCTTTAAGCTAACCTTAAAAACCTAAAACAAACCCTAGTATCACTAGGTGGTGGAACAGGCCCAAGTGCGAATTCTATTTCAAACGAACAGATGTCCAGATGTCCAGATGTCACAGAAAAGCACGCTAAAGGCACACAATGGACCAACTCTGGTGCAACCTAAACTTAACAGCTATCATTACTATCACTATCATTTCTTTATCAAAATAGACGCCACAACTTACACACGTGATCTAGAAACAACGTTGGGTACCTGTCACTTTATTTCAGCGAGGAGAGGGGGCGTTTGTGTGCGCGAGAACCTGGCATCACACTGGAGACTGTGCAGGGGATTAGTCTATATATGTTCAGGGCTCCTGTGTATGTCTGAAAGCAGCTAATGCTGCTGCAGTGCTCCTGTACAAAAGAACCGTCACTTCTCAGCTAGCAGCCAACTTTAATGGTAGCTAGGAGACCAGCCGTGGAGGTATATGTCATGAGTGACGCATCTGTGGCTGTAGTCTTTGTTGTGGTTCGAAAAAAAGCCAGAAATTAGTTATTGCCCCTTTAAACAAAATGGTTTTGTTGCTAAATTTACAATCAGGATGCGAATCTCATTTCTACTGTCTTGTTATTCACGGTAATAAACTGCACAATAATGCCACTACATTGTTTCACATGTACCACACTGACTTTTCAAAAACCTCCCAAGAGCTTCATGATGCCCCCATCTGTTGATGGTGAAATGTCTTAACTCTCATTGTTGGGCTTAGTACCTGACAAATTACAAACTAAATCCTTTCCTCTACTACCATTACTTGCTGGAACACCTGAAAAAAAAGAGTAGGTGTGCTATTTGATTTGTTTTTTTTTTTGTGGTGAGAAGGCCAGAGATAATCCACTGTTATTCTGCAGTTTGTCGAAATTTGATCTTCTCTACTTCTTCAGATTTACATGTTTTAGTTTGAGTGAGGTAGCGCATAGTAAAGGGCTGGAGCCAGAGAAAATGTTCATTAGCAATTAGAAAACAACACAATATATATACATAACAATATGTGTTTCAATTTCCATTTGACTTTCATTCCATTTATAACAGGAGCCCGTTTTGATAATTGTGCACTGGTAGAAACTGATTTAATACTGTTGCACTTCCATTTTCTCACTGCATATGGTTAATATTAAAATAACAACTGAAGATCACATTCAGTAATCCTGAAGGTTAAATTAACACCTTATCCAAACCTATGACAGCTGTACCCTAACAGCGTGAGGCGACAAGCCTGTGACCACTCACTGTGGCAGAACAGATTCTTATATTTCAGCAAGGTTATTGGTGAGCCGGGTTGCAGTGGTAATATGCTGTCATATTAGCTCTCTGGATGTCAAAATGTAATGCCTTAGAGGGGGATCATGGGCTGTATCTCCTCCTGAAGCTGGACCACTGCTCAGCCAAACAAAAGTAATGCGCATGAGTGAATAATGATGATATTGTTAGTGAGATGTCACTTCCAATAATCCATGTTTTGGATATTGCCTTAGTCTTAGAGTCAGTATTTCTTCCTTGGTTTTGTATGTTGTGGAAATAACATACAGTAGAGTAAAATTATGAATTGCTCCCAGTTGCCAGGTCAATGGCTATGTAAGACAAAGGTAATTAATGGACCAGTACAGAATACAGAGTGTAGTTCCACTAATTGTGGACATAGTTTCACTGAAGCTCACCAAGGCTATGTACAGTAGTGTTATTTTTAAGAAACATGGCCAGAATACAACCTTAAGCTTAACAAAGCAGGTTTGGGTTTAAAAAAACATAAGCAAACTATAATCATAATATTGTCCCATCATCCATCATCATGGTCCTGTTAACAGTCACATGAGATCAGGGCCCAGTTCTTCAAACATCATTAAGTGATCCAGGATCAAATTAGTGACAATGGATAAGGTTATCTAATCATGATGGTTCTTCAAACCCACTTGAGAAGTGCTGTATAAAAATCACTGGCTATATGTCCTAACGATGACAGAACGCAACAGAGCGAGAGACAGAGATAAATAATACAATGCTTTTCTGTTTATCAATCAGCACTAGCCATCAGCCTCTCATCACAGTGTGTTTGGTAAAAATAATCTTTAATTACAGCCTTGTGCAACTTCTTGACGCCACTGAATTCTTAGGACAGGACACAGTAGGCTATACTACACCGAGTGATGAGGGCTAAGTATATTATCTAGTTTATCTGCACAAATAACTTAGGTTTAGGTAAAAGGCCAAAGAGTCATGCAATCTCGCAAAGCATTTAATAGTAAACCTGCAGGTGACAGGTTTGAGCTAAAAGCTGAGAAAGACAGGTAAGTTTACAGTCTGTCAATTTAAAAAAATCCGTCTCATGATGGGAGTCTCATTCAATCACAGGCTGAGTCCACTGAAAAGACTGTACAACAACTATACAACAAGATCTGTGCACACAAACACCTTCAGCTGCCATTGAAATGCATACACTGTATAGATGTTTATGTCAACTCTGTATTATCATTGTTATTGCTATTATTTTATTTATTTTATATAACATTTTCTTAATGTTAATTTTTTCTATTTCCACAGGCATTTTATTACAAATCTTTTTTATTGTTATCTTATTGCTACAACTTCAGTTGTTTCTTCTTTTCTTTCGCAACTTTTTCACTCTGCCATAATGCATTTAGATTGAAATATATTGAAATACTTTCACACCCAAAATGTATAAATGTTATTACTTAGATTAGATAAAGACAGAGCATGTAATTACTTAGATTGTTTTTTAATCGCTTGACAGCACTACAAATAACCCTTCAGAACAGCACAGTGCACAATCTGGCCATTATTTTTGAGTTCTACTCTATGTTTTACTGTCCTATTAAAGTTCATATAGAATCTGTCCTACCACCTATTTAAATAAGATAACGTGGAGATGATTTTACCCACAGTGCCCGGCTATCGTGACATACTGCAGGTCAACAGAATAACCAAATGACAGCCAGTATGATGATGTGGCAACCCCTCCATTGATTTAGTTGTACAAGCAGAATGTGTATTCAGCAGGATACCCACTGGCCCTCACTTCCTCCTCTTGGTTGTGGTTGATTTAACGGGCTGCTTGTTACACAAGAGTCTGGCGTGGCTCTAGTTCTACTGCTGAGTCCCTCTCGGGCCACATCCTGTTACCGCTCTGCTCCCACTTGTTGACACATAGGTCATTGCAGGGCGTTGGCCAAGCTTCCAAATATTCAGACATTAAAAAAACAAAAAAAAAACATGGCAGACACACAAACAAAGAAAATACACAGAGTTCAGCTTGTCATGTAAACGGCAGGCAGACATTTCTCTTTTCATTACAGTGCCAGTGTGTGTGTGTGTGTGCGTGATGGCGGCTGTCCTGCCAGTGGGATATGTTGTGTTTGGCCATGACTTTTCATCCTGGAAGCCCATAATTAGACAGCACCGGATGGTGCCGTGGAAGGGTAAGGTTAAGGAGTGGGGGCTAGTGGTCTGTTTTCTCTGTGGTTTTCATAAGCTGAGGCGTGTTAAGCCTTAATTATAGGAGTGACACCCCCGCTGGACCTTGATGACACATTTCCTGCGATTAAAGGAAATGATCTGTATTGATTGTAGGAGGACAAGAAGAGTCATGTTTAATTGCATTAGGATAATTGCCTATTGATGGCTAAGGTGAGCCCTGTCTGATGATGAGGCTGCAGCATGTCAGGTGTGAAATCTATTTATGCCAGAGTGCTTCAAACGTTGGTGCAATACTGGGATGTTTTCATTATTTGTGGAAATTCTCACCTGGTGAACAGGCACCGTAGTATTTGCTGATGTTTCTATCTAAGGATTGATAGAATGAAGGAAGAATTTGCCTCATTTTATAGCTGTTCCTTGGGGTTTGCCAATACCAACCAATTAAACTTGAGTTTGACTATGATCAATATATTTCCTGGCAACTTTGGGGTCACCTCAGGCATCTGTCAATAGGTATTTGTGGTTGTGATGTCAGTGCTGGCTCTGCAGTTCCCCTTGTCCATCGATCTTCCTCCTTTTGCCCAGGAAGTATAAACAAAAACCCCATGCTAAATTCTACAATATGTGTTCTGCTGACTCTGCGGTTGCTCACAATATTTATCATCCCACACCTAATCAGTTTTGCACTGAACACCTGCATCACTACTCCTACTTTATACTTAATAAAAAGAAAACACTAGAAGACAACAGGATGAAAACAATAAAACACATAAAGTATCTTGGGAGATGTTATAATACAGTACCAATAAATAAGATTCATGTTTAATTTATCAGAAATTATAGAATGGGTGTCGGCGTCTTGTGTCCCTGTAAGTCCTACAGTGTGACTGAGTCCTCATTTCTCACTCGCTGTGTTTTGAGTGAACCCAGACAGCCTTGATCCTAAGCCAGGGACAGTGGCTGCGGGGCAGGCAATGCTGCAGAAAGTTACCCTGCTCTCAGGTCACTGTGGTCTGGAAGCCAACATAGGATCACTGAGTAAACAAGTGGTTTAAGGCCGGGGGTGGCTCAGGGCAGTTGATACAAGGGTGTGGGTTAGTACGGGTATGTATGCGTGTGCATGTGCCAAAAACTCTTAAAAGTTTGCATAGGCCTGAAGCGCGCTGTCTCCTGAAGCTGCTTTTGGAAAATGTTGACTGCTTCCTGTCTTAACTGGTGATGATTATTTGTGTTATATGTTGGGATAAAATATTCATTATTGGAATAGTCTCGAGGCTTGTATGTTCTGAGGGTGGAAGAGCTGCTTAAACACATCTCATCAATATCATTTCACAGCATTGCCACTGTCAGGCATTAGTGTAGCGTCAGAATAAATTACTGTATTAAACTGTCCTTAATGCATATTTACGCTCGTATAAAACAGCGACAACGGGCAAAATGAGCTTGGTGTCAGTAAATTATCGTACAATGCGAACAGACAGAATCTTTTTGATCTAATCAGTTTAAGCGTGATGCTGCCAACTCAAGGAACTGCTGTGTGACATCTTGAATAATGAGTATCCTCAAACAAATATAGAATTTCAAATTATGTCAGTCTGGTAAAACAGGCTGAAAATCATGGCATGTGTCTGGGTTTAAAGAAAATCCCCACCCCAAAATGCCCTTACAATGTTATATGCAAGTCATAGCTTTAAGTTTTTAATAAACTTCACCCATGATACAGCAGAGCTAGTATTCCCTTGTCTTGTTCTCTTAAAAGTTGCTTGATCTCTTGTGTTTTTGTGTTGTGTTTATTCAAAATACATAATTCAGAAGTTATTAACTTTTAACTGGTTTTTACTGAAAAACAAAAACTTAGGTGGGGTGTAGTGTATTATTGATTTTTTTTAAAATAAATGCTTGGATTGAAACAACAAGTCTACATTTTAATTAAAGCAACAAGGTTAGTGCTAAGAGATTGATTTTCAGATTTCTTGCATAACAAAATAAAGCCCTATTTTCAGTCCTCCACTCCGTCTCCCTCTTGACATTTGGTTTCCGTACAGTAAATATCAGGGCCTGGCTAATGTTTGCCTTCCTCTCGCAGCCAAAATGTCCAATGCCAGCTTTTGCCTACATGGCTTATCACATGTCTACACTTGATCACTGTTCTCATAGGACCACAGTAACATGTTAAGCAAATGTACTGTATAATCCCCTCCCAAGCTAATCTAGCCATCTGTCCTTGCCAGCTTATGTGATTATTTGCTGCAGCAATTCTCCATAAATGTGCAAACAATTTTCAAAAAGGAATAAAAGCAGATCATAGCAAAGCAATGACTGAAGTCTGACCCAAGAATGCAGCAGTGTTTACAGGTGTATTTTTAACCACAAAATAAAAAGTTTCCTTTTTCTCCTTGTAGAGCTCATTAAACATAAAATAGAATAAAATCCTATATTTCATATGCAGTGACAGAAACACATTATTCAGCAGCCATAAGTAGACGTGCGAATACACACACCATTTTAGTGACACACGATGTCCTCAATTTTTTTTTTTTGTTTTGATTGGTCATTATTACTTTTAAATTAATTGCTTTTGAATTAAAATTAAACCCACACAACTGGTAGGGATGCCATTAACACAAAACTCCTTTTCTTTCTCCCTTTATCCATTTATTTTTCAACAAATGTTCAGAATAACTGAACTGAATTTGTTTTAATGCCCAATGTTTTTACGACATTGTTAACCATGAGCAAATTCTGATGTCACTTGGTTACACAATAACATCGAGGGATCATATGTCTATGTATCTTTTCCCATAAATGAGTGGGTGCATTACAGCCTTCTGTTTGTGTAATTGTAAAGGTCAAAATATGACAGCAGTATTGGCTAAGAGCTAGCAGTGCAGCTAATTATGTTATCACCCACTGCATCATATTATTTTGACTTGATATATAGGCTATTCATAATGCATATATTTAAAATTTCATACATTACTGCGTATCATACATATTTCATGTAAAACATTAAATAATGCAGTATAATGTGGAGTATCTCAAATGAGCTTTATGCAATGTGCTGACAAAATGGGAACTCCATCCACCCACAACTAAGGTCTGCCCTCCATGAATCAAGGTATCCCTTAAAGTCTTTCTTTACCAGTACTCTAGACTGTCCTTATGCACCACGTCCCATCGCTCCTATCCTGTCGCCCCTGGCATAAAGCTGAGTGAGGTGTATAAATGTTTCTCCAGTCTGCTGGGAGTACATTCGACAGACTGGACAATGAGTCAGGATATGAGAAAATGTGTTTACAGTACTATATATCTGCTCTGAGAATAGAGATGGAGATCAGTATTAGTATTCTTTAAGGTTTAGCAGAGTGATTCTTTCTTGATAAGGAAACAAATACAAAATGAGCAGAAAACAAGAGATTTTTAATGTTCGTCCTCCATGCATTCATTTGTTCAGCTGTCTCTACACTTAAACGGTGCTGTAAGAAACATTCAAAATGAGTTTTTCTTTTTTGAAAGTCTTCGATAAGTCTTAATAGCATTTATAAATTCATCAAGAAACTTGATTATAGCTCTGAAAGTCTGCAGCTGGTCATTATGTTAATCCGAGAGCCTTCACTGTGTACAGTATATTACGCCACCTCACAATGACTTGTGTTTCATGATAACTGAATAAAGCATGAGTGAACTAAGTGCTCTTTGACCTGAAAACTCCAGTGATTCGACTGTGGGCTTGAAAACTGCAGGCGTATGTGGCAGAGCCCAGGTACGTTTAAGGCATGAGTCAGGAGTTAATCATTAACTGTAAAATCACTGTTGCCACTGTGAAGTGGCTTAGCTCGACGAGTGACAAATAAAATATTAACTATTTATTACCACAGACTGAATATATACAGTATGTATGATATGCTACTCAAGTCAAATCTATATTAATATCCCTCAAGGCAATTACAAAAACACAAGCACTTTAAAAAAAAACAACCCTAAAATTGCTATTGTGTTTGTTTTGTCATTCCCCATTACACCCTCCAATGTGTCCTCCAAACAATTCCTATCCTGTGGGGATACTGCACATTCATTTTGTCTCTGGTCTGTTACAGCCAAAGAGAGAGAGAGGGAGAGAGGGAGAGAACAAGGTCGAACATGCACCATGGACATGACTTCACCCGAGGCAAATTTCTTTAATTCTTAAACAAGATGTGCATGACAGAGAATTAATTTTCTGCGTAAACAAGTTACAGTTTGCTTCCTCGGGTTGTTTAGCTGGCTTTTTGTCAGAAGCTGCACATGATTAATAATGCCGTTCTACACCTTCTGTTGAGGGAATTAACAAAAAATTGTGAAAATGAGCATGGGTGAATGAGAGTGAACTGGGTCATGTGTACTCTGTGCATCTGTGAGTGTGTGTGGTGGGCCAAAGATAGAGAGCTTATGTGCATATACTCACGGTACGGTCGAACACACATACTTCCCGGTGCCTTTGCTTTGTGTTCTCCCGAATGTCACTGGTGTGTCACACACCACGTGTCCCTTCATGCTGCAGATAATGAGCATATTAATATGTACATATCCAGCTGGGTTAATGCCTGCCTGGCTCTCCAATTTCACGGCCTAGTCTCATGTTGAGGTAGTTTCTGCAGTGCCAATAAGCTGCGGTTTCTTTCTATCAGATGCAGAAAGAAATATGTAGTTCTGAATTATTGAACAGATACTTGACTGACAGATTGGCTGATGAAACTGAAGAGGGAAGGAAACTGAAAAGGAAGAAAGAACAAAAATTGGTATAGTGAAGTTGATTGATGCCAACGATAACTTTAGGTGAGAAGTTGATACTGAAAATTTTTTGACACAAACTATGGCTACAAGGGTTACGGACAAAATTGCTGAAATTGCTCTTCATAGCTCTATTTTCTTCTCTTTCAAAGCTCCAAAAGTTATGCCAGGCAATTCAGAGAGCACAAGAGATGATGAAAGTTATCGTCATAACTTTCAGTCTGATCTAGACATCTATATGATGGTTGAGCTCATCAGTTTTGTTTCTCATGCTGCTGCTCTGAGAGGACAAACTATTGTGTTTCTTAAAGCAGACATAGTCAAAAAGCTGTCTATTGAATACAGAATATTCTCCACATGGTAAATGTTTTGAGATGAGCTAATTTCAGTAGAAATCTGCTGATATTTGTCAGCCATTAAGCATCAGAGAACATTTTCAGCTAAAAGTCATTGCAAATGTCAGACAGATAAAACAGCTTCCATCCAGGGAACTGCCTGACAGACAGTGTGATCAGACTAAATGGCTGGATGTGGTGGGAGGAGGGTTTTTATCTGTGTGTATGGATCCTAAAAGGCTCTATGCTGGATTTACCCTATGTCTATATGCTTTCTGAAGCCGAGACCCAGACATACCTTCTATCTTTTATGACCTGCTTTAAATCATATGTCAGCATCGCCAACATTTTAACGAGTGGAAGATACACATTCTTATTACCTGTGCGTGCTGTGACAACGTGCGCCGACGACTTTATTCGCTGCTGCTGCAACAATTTTTTAAACGTTGCACTTAATGTAGCTTCCCCTTTAATACAAATGCTGATATTTTCATATAATCATTTGACTAACAAGTCTACAATACAGGTTTATGATTATAATTTAATGCATGTTTGTTTGATCTGTTTGATCTGGAAAATGTTACTCTTCCTTTTTAAAAATGTCAGTATCCAGATGCATTACACATTTCTGTAAGATGCAGTAGAACAACCAAAATATTATTTAATAGTATTTATTTATGGTAAAAGATTTCAGAGAATTGATGGAAGATGTTAACATGTTAAAAAACATGTGAATCGCACTGTTTAGGATGTATTAGTTCATGCCCAGAGGACATATTTATGTATATTCATGAAATTTAAATTATGAATACTGCATACACACACACGATAACCATCTACAAAAATGATATGTAGTCTTAACACTAGTCTATGAGTCACACCTCTTGCTGTAATTCAGTACAACTCCCCAGCTGTGTGTTGTTAAAGCTACTTTCATGTAATCCGTCTTCCATTGTCTTTACCGGCTGTACAAAAAGTTTTCACAACACCTCAAGGATACTGTGGAGACATTTGTATAAATACAAACAAAAGTATGTTCATAGTTCACGTACAATTTCTCCTTCAAACAAGAAAAATCTTTCAATAAACAGGTTTGAAGCACTGAAGTGTTGCCAACTGAAGCCAAAACGGAGCATAGCATAAAGCATAAAACGGAAATGTGAATGACATCTTTTGAATCTCAACATATTGAAAAATGATTACTTAAAAAACAGGTATCACTGAGGTGCTTTGTGAACAAGCTACTGTATTTTATTTCAGCGTAGTTGCCAATATTCTTATTTCAAGACAATATATTTCTTTACTTTTATTAGATTCTGAGATGTAAATGTAAATATGAAAACTATATTATTGGTAATACTTTCTTTGTGTGATTTATTTAATGTAAACAGATGAAAGTTAATAAAACCTGTTGGTGGTCCTTCTCATGATAATATAAATAGAGCTAACCATGATAATGACTTCAGTCCCAGCACATATACTCTCAGTCAAGTACTGTAATTAAAGGGGCATTACACAATAGGTTTCTGCCTGGCTGTTATATATAAGTCTTTAAACTATATGATGAGCAGAGCTGTGGTTGTGAGGGATGTTATGTCAAGCCAGACAGAGACACATTAACACAATGGGAAATGTCAGGAATCAGCAGAAAGATTAAGGTAATTTAACAAGGTAATCTAGACAAATTAGTCACTAATGGACATTTTAAAATCAAGCTACTACCAAAAATGTGCTGCTAGCTTCCTCGACAACGTCTGTTATGGTCACCACCACATATGTAATACTCCCAAAATCAGATCTCTCCCGCAACGATTTGAGAGGAACTAAAGGATTCCAGTGCCGGTTTTGACGTCAGGACCCAAAATGGTGGAGTCGTCTCATACATTAGCACCAAAATGGTTCCAACTTTCATACATATAGCTACTGTACAAAGGAAGCAATTTGTTTGAGGTTAAGCATAAAGATATCAGCGTTAGGTTTAGGTTATGAATAAACATGGTTAGGTGTAGTTGAAATATATTTTTTTAGCCTTAAAACTCACTACTTCCATAAATTCAAGTGACGTTCATCATGTTATATATAGACAGTCTTTCTACAAACTGCAGTCTTATATTGAAGCCTTTTCCTTCTAACTAACTTGCAGGAAGCACAAGCAGTGAAAAGAGCATGTTTGTTCTGTCATCACTTTAAAGTGTGGCATTAATGTTAGTTAGTGACAGGTGATTTCAGCTGCTGTTTGTACCCTGCAGGTGCGGATGGTGGATGGAGTCGTACTCTTAGACAGATATGAAAAATGGGTGGCCAAATTTGGGCAGTCTGCAGGTGGTTGTGGGAAACATTACATGAAAGTTTTATTTATATCGTTGTCTGGGAAGATAGTCAGTCATCCAGGCCATCCCAAAGTCCAGTTGTCACTGACCAGAACACCACTGTAATTAACATGCAAACACTGGACTGTTATTTTCGCACTGTTGTTCCACTTTTCCTTCTGGTCTTCTAAGTGATGTTGTTTTAATTTACATGTGTTAACGACCTCTTTGTTTGTGTGTGGTCATTTTGTCTTGAGTGTATGAACTTTACTATCAATAAAGGAAATCATTAATGATGACAGACACCCCACATTTTGAGGACCACTGACCGTTTACGTGCACTAAGTAATCATGTTTCTCTGGGATCTGGGAATGAGTTTACATGCAGTTGGTTACTGGCAAGCTGCGTATACATGCAGCCAAAGAGTAATCTGGTTTCTCCTCTCCGATGAAGCACAGTTCACAGATTTGAACTGTATAAAGACAGAAGAAACTGCTTATTTTTTTGGAAGTTGGTGTTGTGCTGGGGGAGCTGACAGTCCTGAAAGAGATGAATTTCCCCCATTTCCCACAGCTGATAGTCATGAGAGTCTGCAGCCTTTGTTATGTACATGCGCTCTTGTAAAAGGCAGATTTGAAACCCGGTTACGTATATACATGGCACAGTAATCTGCATTCTCAGTTTACATGGACTTTCTTGATCCGCTTTCTTGAGTAAGCTCATTTCTTAACTGTCATTTAAGTGGGAATCCTGGTTTCTGTAATTGGGGTAAGGGATTAGAGAAACCTGATTTCCCCAGGCAGATTTCTCCCAGAAAACGCTGACTACCCCGGCATACCAACGTGTAACTGAGTGACCAATGAGCGGGGGGAATCATTACAAACAACTGAAACCAACAGTTTCCTGCAGACATCTAAATAAATCAAGTTTCACGGGGTATTTCTTTAATTCAGTCACTTTGCGCACTGAAATGCAGCTTTGGTTTGTCTGAGTGTCTATCTCTCATTGCAGTCAGCTCCCCTGAAACTGACACACACACACAAAACAGCTGCATTTATACATGGATGAAATGTCCACCATCTACTACCAATGAATAAATGAGAAAAATCTTTACACGGATCACTACGGTCACTGGTTTTTTAAATCAAGAACAAAGACGAACTATAACTGAAAATAAGTGAACTGCAGATGCCTAAATAAGGGACTTTCCCCCTTGTATTTCTTTAATTCAGTCAGTTTGTGCTGTGAAATTGAGCTTTGGTCTGTCTGCATTTCTCTCTTTAAGCGCTTTAAATTCCCCAAAACCCCAAAAAAAGTAGAGAAAGAATGAAAGTGAAAGTAGACAGCAAGCAGCTGAAAAAATATTTCTAGTGCATAAATTTGTGTGGAGTGAAATGGTAGTTGTGAAATGTCTAAATATATATATAATCTAAATATATATATTCTAACCCTGACCTGATAAAAGTTCCAAGTTACTTACGTGTCCTCCAGGCTGCCCTGTTAATGCTTTGCTGAGAGGATCCATTAAGTGGACTCATCTTGCAACAGCAGCACTGCAACCATTACTGGGAGCGGCAAAGATCAAAATGGATTGGCACCCTGGGTCTACATTTACATTTCGCATAACGCATTAGCATATCTTAATGTGCATCTGCAAATATTGTCTTGCATCCAAAAGTTAATATTTGTACAGTTCAGATAAAATGTAGAATTCATTTCCATATGACGGGATGGATACAATCACATCAATTCAGTAAAAAAAGTAACATTGTATGACCGGTGCAGTGGACAGGACAGCAGCGTGTCTGTTATCAATAGTTACAATCATGAGGTGAGTCCTTTTTAATACAATTCACACAGAGTTTCATCTGAATATCAGTGGTCAGAATGCACAGGATTTTGCCACAACCTGCACTGGTAATCAAAGAGAAAGCAAAATAATGTTATCATCTCTACGTGTTATTCCACATCTCAAAGCAGCAACGTTTATCGCTTCTGGCACTGACCTTACAGGAACCTCTTTCCTAGCACACAGATTTTACACTTCAAAGTAAGTTAAATTATTCCAATTAGGCCTGCAGTGCTGTTCTGGTCGTACCAATCTGCTGATGAAAGAACTTACCAAGCCTATCATCCTGCCTCAAAAACTTATTGCATTATACATATTCATTGGACTGTTTAGGAAGACGTCTGGTTGCAGAGCCATGGAGTGAAATTAGAGGATTATCCATTGTGAGATTTATTGTTTGAAAAGAATGGTTGTTCACAGAGAGGCAGCTTTAGTGAACGCTTTAGCAGCAATTATCCACATGCATATGCAAACACATCATATGTGATCTGGATTTATGTATGACAGAGTTTATATAAAGCTCTGACATAGACTGAAGATATAGCTTATAGCTAGAGTGATGATTTACATTTATGGCACCAAACAGGCCGATAAAGAATATTAGCAGATGGGAACTTGGTGGAAGCGTTTTACCCCATTTATTTTTTATAGTACATTGATTTCGGATGCATTGCATGAAGGTGGGCTGAAATCAGCCGTGTGCCGTCCATGCCAGTGGAGGAGGTCTGCTCTCTACAGTGCTGACTCTAGCCTTATCTGGTGAGCGTTTCATCTGGCTTTGAAGAAGCAGAACCAAGGGAATTATACAGGAGAAATTGTCGATAAAGGCTATTATGTCGCTGTAATATCCATTAACCAAACAACAATGTAGAGGAAGAATTAGTAATGAGAGCAGAGCAGTATTAGCCCACCATCTGCTCTGTCCAACACTCTGTCTCCTCTCTGAGCGGCTTCAGATTTACTCTAACAGGCTCATGTTTTCTCTTCTTCTACACTCTTCATCGATCTTTGGATCATTTGATATTTCTTTTTTTTCTGTGGTATTCATATTCTGAGTCATTTTATTGTCCAGACCTTATTCCCTATTTTTGAGTAATCCTGTCTAATCAACTCAGTAATACAGACGTTGTAAGAGAAGCATTTTTCTCTCCTTCTCATGCTGGACGTGTGCACTTCATATTGTACATGCTTGTCTTCCATCTTCCAAGTGGTTTTACGAGTCAGAACATATATATCATATATCTGTAGAAAAATGCAGCCATTGAAATTTATTGAGAAAGTGTTTTCTGGTAGCTACTAAAAATTGAATTCATCACCCACGGCACGCTAAAGTGTCATAGTATTTTGTATAGTTGTTATACATTTTGTTTACTTTTATAGAAAGTGAACCTGGTGAATCAGATGTATAAGGGTAATATTAAGTCATTTATACAACAACCTTGCTTTTAAATTTAGTAGTTTCTTTCAGACATGAATCCACAGAAGAGCTATTTCTAAACGTGTGCTACTTGCCCTTTGGGAACCTGTTTATTCTACTGTTTTCTCAAACTTACCCAATATTCTGAGAATAAAAGTACTTTCATACATTCAAGATAATTACAGGATGTTTATTGTAGACCCCAATGGGAGCATTTGTTGGATATTTAGAAATGGTGTTTCAGCTCCATGTGTGCATGGGGTTACAAAAATATTTGGTACATTTCACAATGTAATAGAACCGAAGAACACCTGTGACTCAGGAGGGTTAGTGGTTTTCTCCTGCACACGTGTCAAAATGTCCTTGAGCAAGATAGTGAACCCTAAATTGCTCCCGATGGCTGGTGGCTGGTGTGACAGATCAGCTGCCAACAGTGTGCGATCGGGAACATGTACAGCAAACTGTATTATACTTAGTCTTCTATGGCTGAAAAGAGCTATATAGCCCATTGGAGCACAGCTGAGGCCAACAGGATTGTCACAAAATATCAGTTTTGCTGGTCTCTGATAATTTTGACCTGATGATGGTCATTTTATGGTGGTGCTAGAGGAAAAGTCAGGTAAGATAGACCACTGGGGAACCAAATATGCTTCTGCAATTTTGTTTTATCTAGAACTATAGCTCTTTATATATTACTTTGACACAGTCTTAACCAAAATAGAACAATATACACTTCGCAGAGATACCATTTAAATGGTTACATGGGTTTGAGACAGTATATTGTCCAGATATTCTTCGTATTTTGTCTACATTTTGTGTGTAAATGAAGCAAAGCGTATATTGCTGCTCCATAATTGCTGCTCCATAAGGTCTAATGGAGGCAAAGTCTAAATCTGAGTGTTGTGCGATTTGAAACATTGAACACATGAAGAATATAAGAAACATAAGAGGAGTCTGTGTGACACCTGGTGTAATCATTTAAGTAAAATGCTTTTATGGAATATGTCACTTTCAAAGATTCCCATTTTAAATGCTATAATTCATATAATTTCACCATCCATGCTCTCCATTAAAAGCATTAAATACTCGATGTTGAGTGGGTAGACTAGCACTTAGGGGGCCCTGCTGTCTCACCTCTGTGGAGAAGACGGCGCTGTGACATTTAGGCCTCCGTGTTCTGCAGGACCAGGGCCAGCTCTGAAAGCTAGCCAGGGAGAGTTACTGAGCGTGGGGTGGAAATGCCAGCAGTCACTCAGGTGGTACATCACAATCTCAGTCTTATTGTCACTGAGTGGAAGAAAACGTCAACTAAACATAAAAACTTTATCTTCTTCCTGACTTCATAAGTTACAGAGTTACTTCATAACACATAACCACATGCACAACAATAACTTGCTAGAAATGACAAATTAATCCAAATATAATGTGCAAATAATATTGTATTTAAGTGTAATGGAGTTCATGTGATTGCATCTGTTCTTACATGCATCCTACACAGGAAATAAAGAAAACAGTGATTTGCTCATGCACTGTAAGAGCTTTTCTTCTTATTTTCCTTTCCAGTGGTCAGTATCCAACAACAGTCAAAGTGGTTTCTGCACAACTCTCTTTGGCTAAAACCATGGAGGGGAAATCCACATTTTTACCACAGCTGACCACACACACCCACACGTCTGAATTCCACAGTTTGACCTCAAACACACATCAAGTCAACACAGACTTGTGACTGCACGTCACACAGGCTGACACAAACAGAACCAACCTGCCACCCACACATCCCCAGATACTCAAGGTTCTCATTATACCCTGTAAAAGTCTAAACATACGCTCGCTTGTGTATGAGGTACGTTGCTACACATGCACACACCCACAAACCGACAGGAGAATCGGTCACTCTTTAAGCTTACGATGACCACCAAAATCAAAACATTTTCAATTTAACTCCTTTACATTCTTACTTGCATGTCAGGGATTCAACATGATTTTCAGTCTCATGCACACACAGCTACACTGAACCCCCTCAGCATGTCACAGTAAACAACAGATGCCACAGACTCTATATTTATTTATATTACTTCAGTGTTTAATTGAACATGGACCTTAAAAGTTAATTGCTCCAAGGTACAGTACCTCATCAGTAAAAACAAAACAAAAAAATAGCTGGGGTTTGTTTGTAGAACATGTTACACAGCCAACAGTGACGGACTAAAGTTAAAGTACCACTATACCGTGATGGAATAAGCAATAACTTTTTGAATGAATTACCTTAATATGATTGAGTTGTGGTTCATTTATTGCCTCTCTGACTCTCAGCTTCTCTGTGACTTGTGTTTTCCGCTCTCTCATCCATGGGCTTCACACCTTCCACACACATTTATTTCATCCCTGCTGAAGGCACTAATGCTTTTATCAAAGCTCAAGTGGTTTGTGCTCATTGACAATGCCTCTTCGCCACCGACACACCAACTTTGTCCTTCTCCAGTTCTGAGTAGAGCTTTCCCCTGTGTTTCTTTGACTGAGAGTAATTTGCACATGCTTCAAGCATGCAATAAACCACGAGAGAAATGTTGTGAGCTGATGCAGACAGGGGCTAATGCGCATTTATTTCATTGAGTAGTGTTGCTTGGCAAAGCCACTGTAGCACATACCCGGGGTAATGGCTTGGCAAATCAGATCTGTCAAACTATGCATACTTCTCACTTCTCTTTCGCCTGCAGGTAAAGCAACAGCTAACTCGACAGAGAAGGGAGAGAACAAAAGAGGATTGTATTACACCTCATAACAAGTAGCGTCAAATATTGGTAATTATTGTTGTACTATTATTAACTTATTTAGATTCTAGTGTTTTTTCTATGAAGCAGCGAGTTACCTATTAAAGTCAGGTATGAGGAAAAGTTAGGGCTGTCATTATCAAGTTGATAAGATGTCATATAAAATCCCCTTGACAGGAAACTATTTGGGCAGATCATAGTCAGCACAGGACTGCTAAAACTCACTCAGGCACAAATTCAGCTTTGTTGTTAAAAACATTATCCAGTTGTATATTTACACATGTACAAACATGCAACTGTTGAATAGTTTAAATCTGAATTTAACTTTCAGGTTTGTATGTTGGGTCTTTCTTGTTGGAGGTAAAATTCCATGAAACTTTATTGTAGATTTTTTTATTTGCACAACTAAATTGTACTTTGACAGCAGCACTGCATTTGTCACAAAAACCTGGACCTGGTTTCACTTATTCTGTCACTTTTTTCCCCACCAGATTTCAACAAGGGAAAAAACGGATCTGATTTTTAGAAGAGAAAGCTGGGTGTGAACTTAATATGAACTTCTTTCAGTTTTGTGACAAACAAGAGCTGTACAAATCAAGTATTTGCTGTCATGCTAATTTCATATTACTAACATTTAGTTTAGGTCCAAAGAAATAAAAATGTTGCAGTTATTTGGCTTTGACACAGTATTATGAAAAGCTGGGAAAGATACTGTAGTGCTCCAGCAGAGGGGCTATATTTGGCCATCTCAGCATCTCCTTTGGCACCGCAGCTCAGGATGGTGGCTTGTCTGACAGCCTTAACAGACTCTGGGAAGCTTCCAAATTTGAATATAGCCCTTCAAGCCTTAAAACCACTCATCTGGCTCAACAGAACCTACAAAATTGTGTCATTAAAAACTGACACAGCAATGTCTAAATAAGCATGTGTACACAGAGCTAATTAAACTGGGGAAGATTATCAACCCTTTCTTAAAAATTTGCGTCATCTACATACAGTGTACATCTTCAAACCATGTAATGTAATGTCATGTAATGACACCCCAAGCGACCTTTAAGAAATTCAGCAGCTCCTTTTCTGGAAAGAACATTGCCAAAGCAATATTAAAAAAATGTGAATAATAGAAACGTACTTTCTTACATTTTTTAAATCAACTTTTAAAATTGCAGTTTTGAAACAAAGGGAATATGTTCTAGGTCTTGAGAAAACTAATTAAATTCCATTTAATATTTCAAATTTTTTAGACAGCATTCATCTCAAAATGTATGGCATTCTACTTCTGATATATGTCTTGCAGTGATTTTGTTCATCCTCTAAATTCGCACGTAGCTGTACTGCATGAAAACAACACTTGCAGTCAGGGTAAGGATTTACACATATATGCATTTGACCAGGTCCTAATAACGTGTTTTGGCACTACATATAATGTTTGTCATATGTGACTAAACCTTGGTTTATCACTGTGCTTAGCATGTAGGTGACACAAAGCAGATGATATTTTTATATTTCTGCACAGTTAATTAATCCTCACCATCAACTAAAAATGACCACAGGGTTTAGAGCGCTTCGCTCAAAATCCACTCACGCCACCTTTGACTATTTTTAAAATAGCTTTATTTTTACTAGAGCTGCAAGAATTGCTCAATATTAGTCAAACATGTACCGAACATTATCAGGTTTGTGCTTCTCAAATATAAGAATCTGTTATTTTCTATGTCACGTTTAAAAATAGAGTGTGTGTGTTTGAGCGGGAAAATAATCAGCAATAAAAACAAATGTTAGCTGCAGCCCCAAATTCAACACATCATGGTAAACAGGGATAAGCAGCTTGGTGTTTCTGCGGCTATACAGTGTGCAATAACAGGGACTGTAGGTCTTCATTGGGACCTGACGTAACTGACAGAGCATACTGGAAAATCAGTGTAACTGAACAAGATGTCACTTTGCATTTTGCTCTGGCCAAATTGTAATATTCTGGTTTCATAGCATGAATATAAACATCATCATTTGGATCTCCACTGAAGTGTGCAAAACTTTACTGTCGCTGGTGGATGAAAATGTCACCAATAATAAACATCTACATTTCCACAAAATGCTGGTTTTTATTCTTGGCATGTAACATAGTTGCAGCTGTGGTTATAAACTTAGTACAAAGAACTGCATTTACGTTTAACAAACAAGTGCCTCAATGTTTTATCTTAAGGCTCAACATAGATGCATAACTTAGTAGCTGGTTTTAAATAAAATAAAATCAATTTGCAAAAAATATATTTATGATTATTAAGTAAAAGGTGGAGAAAAGAGTGGGAGGATGGACGGTAAAGAACTGTAATCTAAGAGTTACCACAAAAAAAAAAAGGCTGTATCTGCTTCCTCACTAGAGGGTTATACAAGCTGGACTTCTGCTTCTCTATTAAAAGTTCCCAGCACTACACCAGTAGATGCCTCTGGTGTATGAATCAGTGTATAGTTTGGAATATGATTTACTGTAAATTGCAACTCTAGAGAGATATTTGTACATTATAAGTCTATGTGGTGCATTAACTTAAACACCATGTTAACACTCACTATGTTTTACTGGACATACAGATCACAAAATATAAAACTGCCAGGTTACAGGAAAGAAGGAACTTACTGCTTTTAAAAATCGGCTTCATTTTCAGTTGCAGTGTTGCGGTATACATGTCATATCTCTGAAGCACTGTGCAGATACAGGTGCATGTCAGCTTCAGCGATAGCTTTGACAGAGCTGCAGACACTCTTGTACAGCCCCCACAAGTCCTAAATGTAAGAATAAACAGCTTAACCTGAGGACAACAATGTCAGAAATAGAAAAACTGCCACTCTTTTTTGAAAGGTCTGTAACACCTGTAACACTAACAGTCTGTACAGAAAGAGCTGGTGAAACAGTGAGGAAACAGGTGACGGCCTTGTTAACACAACAGAAGGTCAACGTAAAACCAAAGCATGACACAACCTTTTCAAATTTTTGTTCAAAATCTTTTTATGCAAAAGGTGTGTGTTTTTATGTGTAGTACAGATCAGGTTAGAACACAGTTTGTGTACCAGCATGGATTTGGCACAGTAGTGGTAATAAGAATATGAATGAATGTGACTTTGAACGATGGAAACAGTCCATCTGAGCTTTCCATCTGATTTACTTGTCTTTCTCCTGCTCTGTATGCTCATATCCCTTCATGAAGCACTAAGATAATTGATTTCATTTGTGCTACACAAGCTAATATTCAATCACTGTAAGCTCCTGACCTTTCGAGTGTGAAACACTTAGCTGTGCTAATTCTGTCACCAAACGAGCAGCGTTATTTAGAGGCCTCTGCGACCAGGCAATAAGAGGCTATCTGCTTAGCCTGCTAAGTCAGACATAAATGAAATAGCTCATGGTTGTTTTCCATATTTTAAAGTCTGCTCTGTTTAATAAATCATTAATCATTAATCACCGTGGCACCATCATAACTGCCCGAACGTAAGCCACTGCTAGTTTCAGAAAAACAATGAACAGTTGATGGTCCAGTATTTGATTAACTCACTATTTCAGTGCTTAGTAATAACTGTAATATTGGTTGAATGTTTTAAACACACTCTGAATAAAAATATTTTCATTTGAATATTAGTTTGTCTAGAGTGCATCAAGGTTTTCCTAAGAGAGCAGATGTTAGAACAATGTTTTCTGATTTTCCCGTTGGAACCACACATGAAGGTCGTGCTGTATTTTATCAATGTGTGATTTCCAAAAAAATAACTTTTGTTTCTCACCATCACTCAACATGGACACGTGTGACTAAGCTGAGCGGTAAAACTGTTGTTATTGAAAAAACATAACTTGGCAAAGTCTACATTCAGAGGCCAATGTATTTGTGATTTATTTCATGCTTGTGCCGGACGAGAAGTCAACTATGGTCAGTGCCAAGAAGAAGGGATTCTTTTCTTACACGTCAAATGCTGTCTTTCAGCACAAATGAGAAACATTTTGTGAGCTTTCTGGAATGAGTTTTCTTAGGCATGAGTGAAAGGTTGCAATAAATTGCCAATGTGGACCAGTGACATACTGAAAAGGAAATACAGTTCTTTTCACCTGAAACATAACCCCAGAGATTGTAACTCAACTTCCCTGCTGTAATAGAAATAAGCTTTTTTTCTTCCTTTTCAGGGAAATGTTCAACAGCCACTGTGTTGCTATCAACCTTGATTTTTTTATTTTGCCAAACCAACCAAATTGCATGTAGTAATAATGATGATGCAGGGCCCAGGCCTTACCGAGCATCACAGATGTAGAAATGACACTATGTAAACCATGCACCAAATGTCCAACAATCAAAAACGCCTTTCATCTGTAATATTTATTTTGTTGTGGGCTTTGGGAACATCATTACATCACTGGGATCGGATAATCCTTGGGATTATCTGAATCCAACATTAAAAATGAATGTCAGTCCAAGGAGAGACACCTGATGATTAAATATTTTGTTGAAGCCTGCCATCCTAAATACAAAAGCTAAAAAACAGACCTTTTGGAAAGAAGCACATCACAATCACTTTCACGTCAAATGAATGAGTAGGCTGCTGTGGAAATGAGCGTAGGGTCACTTACTAACGCAGGCTAATTAAGTTGTTGATGCAAAAGCTTTTTACAAGACATTTTTATGAGGGGGTTTGTCTTTGAGCTTTTGTGTTCAACACCATGGTAAAACTTCTCAAAAGTTTTCTTGTTAAAAAAGTCACAACCTCAAAACCTTTTAAAAGTACTTTTAGGATTTTTTTCTTCTTAATGTCAAGGTTCCTGAGGTTTCTCACTTTTTCCAACTGCGACAAAGACATGAAGTGGAAATGTTTCCAAAGTAATATCAGGCCAACCTTCCTGGCAAACAACGGCAACAAATCATTATAGAGACTTATGATAAATAGATGCAGTTACATTAGCAATGAATATATAAAAACATGAACTCATTATGCCATTCTAGCAAGAGTGGATGGAGCTTTCAACAGAAAGTGCATTATTGTTGTGTAAAACAAAACAACAATGTATCAAAACAACAACAACCAAAAAACAAGCAAACAAACAAAAAACTATTTTATCATGAAAACATATTAAAAAAGGCACATATTAAGTCACGGATCAGATAATTTTTCATCTCATCCATAGTTAATCCATAATTCATGTACATATTCATATTGACATATGCCAGCCATAGAGGATGATCCAAATGGATCACGGATAAACTGTGGTCCATTACCACTAGAGCAAATAATAATTAGCTCAGGTGCAAGCCTGACAAACGACCTCAGAGGTCAAGACAACCTCAGAGGCTGCTGTACACACACCTATACACAACTGAAATGTAACATTGGTTTTGTGTGAGGAGCACTGCTACAACACTTCACAAGCAGTAACTGAAACTGTTTTTAAACTGTAAAAGTTTGTACCGATCTGAATGTCTGTCTTTGAGGTACTTAGCTAAGTTAATTTTCACAATAAAACAAAAAAAAGTCTCCTTGTTACATCTGTAGATGGTTGACTGAATGCACCCAGTGCTGGTTTCTTCTCCTAGCACATCTCTGATGTAAATATTAGATCCATTTGTGTTTTATTTTGTGCTAATTTATGAACATAGCATCCTTTCCTATGGTAAAAAGCACAAATATCCACAGATAATACCAAAAATCTAAAAGTTGGGAAAAAGACAAACGCTTCGTTTCCACTTGATCTTGGGGGAAAATGGCGCTTTGGAGAAGACAGACCAAACATGTCCAACAGCCACTGTGCTGCTACCTTGATTTTTACACCACAAGGTGAAAGCCTTGATTTTTACACCACAAGGCAACTATATCGTTGCCGTGTCTAGTGGAAAAGTATAGACTTTTTGCTAACTAATCATTAGCAAAATACACAGTACAGCAACTTTACAACTGCCAGCAGCGGGAGACAACAGCTACAAAGTAGTTAGATAAAATGTCCAGGAACAACCTGCAGGTTGTTCAAGTAACAGAAGCTCTAAATTAGTTTTTTTCGTTGAAAATACCAGATTCCACCTCCTAGCGTCATTAAATTACTAGATTTCAATAGTGTATTTTTGATATCTTTGAAATATAATTTGCCTCAAATGGTCATTGCCAATATATCTGTTGATGAATGAATATTGAGTGTATTTTGGAGTAAATCAAAACTATCCATCAAGACTCTGACTTTCTATTGCAACCTGTGATATTCTCTATCTCTGTCCAGCTAAAGGGAATATATGTACAGCATATTGGCTGTATATTGGCAGTGACAGCTCAAAAAAATGTGGTGAAAAACAAGTGTCAAAACAATAAAAAAATAATACAGCTGTTCTCACTCACAGTTATATATAAACTTGAACTATGTTTTGTGAAAATCCAGGATGGACAGTTTCAAGTTCTCAAATGGGCAGTGTGTATTTACTGTACCATACAACCCAGAATTAGCTTATTTTTGCCCATAAAGTTACAAAATGCTGTCACTGAGGGGGAAAAAAAAGGGTCTTTCACTTGGGATGAACAAAATACAGTTTAGGGCTATCCAGGCAATCACCTTCCCAGTACCTATTATCCCCAAGAGGAGCCTGCACAGCTCCTCTAAATGTCTCCCAGCAGCATTGCTCTCCCACTGACTCCCATATTTCTGCTCCACTGGACGATAAAATAAAATCCCAGCAGCTGCACACAAACACACACACACATATATACAGTGCTAAATGCCTTGCAAGAAGGATTTACAATTAAAGGCAGAGTGACTGTTCTTACTGAATGCAAAGCAGGACTCTCAAGTGATCTATTGCCTTCAAGTACAACAGACCCTGTCTATCATCATGACAGAGCATTGCTAAGAATATTTCACTGTAGGCTGATCACATTTTCACCTGGGCTTCTTTTTTAACTGTCGATAAATATGAATGATAGTCACATATAGCAGTTTATGACTTCTGCAGCCCAGCTGATCATAAAAGTAAATTTGTGCTATAAACTGGACCGGGCTTTAACAAAATAGTGTTTGGAACACTATCAATATCATGACACCTTCAGTGATCTAATTAAAGTGAGGCTGGGAGCGACCAAGTATGGATTAACTTTGTTGACCAGAAATACAAGCTGGAGGAAAATGTTGTACAAATAACATATTATCTGGATACATATTTCGATGGACTGAGTCATGGCTTTATTCAGACATACCCACAACTTGGCCTATCACAATATCTACTTTTGACAAACCATATACTGTCCTAGAAATGACAGAAATATATGATATTGACATTTTATGCAAATGATAGGGAGCTTCCGAAACACAAATGGCCTACGCTTTGCAACTAATATTTCCACATATGTGTTTAATGTGCTGTAATATTTCCACTCGTTGGATTATGATTATTGTTTATTCATTGTGTTCATGCATAGCGTGGCTCAGCTAATGGGCTGTCCACCACATGCTTTGTGACCACACATTGTAAATGGTGCCATTTCAACACACTCACACATACAACACACAGAGACAAGATATGAAGACATAGCAAGGCGGCTCACCAAAATATTGAAGATCCTCATTCTTATGTGAACAAAAATGAATGTATGTTTCATTTTAAGGTCAGCAAAAGGACTTTATGCAAAAGAACAGTACTGTACATGAAGCATTGTACTGTATAATGTATGAAGCATGAATTATATTATTATATATATATAATATTATTATTATTTCTATACTATTTTCTAACTATAACATGGTGGACAAATGTGTGTTGAAATGTGCTCAGATATGCGCCCTGTTGATGAAGTGATAGATAAATGTTACTAGGTCTAATCTAGTCTGATTGTTGTCACATCTTTTATAGGGAAGTAAACATTTGCTAACTGGTGAAGTAGCAATAGTGTTCAGCCTCTATAGAAATAGCACTGCAATCAGGTTTTTATTGCAACAGAGTCAGGACGTGAGAAAAGAGACTAGTGAAAAACAAAATGCAGACCCTTGCCTCACCAACACGCCTTTGCAACTGCATTTGTGCCTCTGCTGGTTTTCATTCCATTGTCTGATGTGGCTATACAGTAGCTACACACAAGCAAGACTTGTGTGCTGGTTTTGTGTGAGTGAAAACCACATTCAAAGGAATGTATACAGATTTCAAATGTTGTTAAAAATAAATAAAACAAGTAAGAAAAAAAAAGAAACGCCACCCACTTTGTTTTGTTATAGAGTTCGTTGGCTCTACAGCACGTCTAATTTTCCACACATAACATCCCCGTTTGCAATCTGAATGTTTTCCACATGTTCGCTCACTTGAGACCCCTCTTCTTCCTGGAGTGTAAGCTTCATCCTCTGAGATATTTAAATCAGCATCAGTTAGAAATGCCTCATCTACAACTTGTGTATTTGGAGCCACAAACAAAATCAAAGCACTCTCTCTATGTTTCCTCTTGAGTGGCACATAAATTCATGAAGTAGATAGGCTAAAGGCCAAAAGCCCCACTAGCTACACTGCTTTGTTTGAGTGGTTGTGACATGTTTTCCAGTGTGTTTACCAATGTTACTTTTATTGAGGCGCTCCCGTTGTGGTATAAAAGTATTTGTCTATGAGTGTGTATGAATAAGTCTGTGTTTTGAACAAAATAACAAAAGGCTGGAAACCTTTTTTTCGAGGTTAAAGCACAAAGATTGTTTTTGTGTTACATCACATATGATATTTTAGGAGCTTATCAAATAAAATAAATATGTATGCTTCCACCTGTCCTCTGTTCAGTTGCAGAGTCGATATGAAACAAGTAAAATTCTTAGCATAATGTACTGTCTATGTTTGAAATACTGCAAGTTGTGTACTGCACAAAACATCCAGAGTGACTACTGTATAAAGTCATAAAGTCCATGCAAACTAAAATAAGAAAGGCTTAAAGTCCATAAATAGTCATGGTGCAGAGACATTGATGTACAAAATTAAAATTAACTGTTTTAAAGCATAATTTTTGTTGCTCTTGCTTAAAGAAAAAAGTACCTGTCCCCACTTTCTGCCTCCACAGGCCACAGGCTAACGGCGTAGTCAAAAGCCTCCCTTGAAGGAGACAACAACCTCCATGCGACCACCCACTCAAGAAGATTGCCAAAGGACGGTTTTGCAATTATGTCAGCATAGTGAATCTTGGTTTTGATGTACCATAAAGCCATTATTTCTATGTGGCTGATAGAAACTTAATTAGAAACATAATGAATCCACTGCACATCTGACAAGCCTAATTAAGCCTGACTGAAATGCTGGGATAATTGGGTCTTAAGTTCAGGTCCCAGAACATCGACCCAGACCATCTTCCCGACCATCCACACAGGTCCCCAGATCCCAAGGCTCTTTTTTCCAAACAGAAATGATGGACGGTCAGTATACTGTTAAAGGTAGCAGAAACCTATCGCACGTTGACTGTCTCATTTGGTAGTCACCCTGTGTATCTGTTGTGAGCTTTGTGATCCATGGAAACTACTGATGCCCTTTATAATCCCATTAAACCTATTGTCTCCAGCTTATGGCTCTCTCGCTGGAGGAGAGGAACAAAAGAACTGCTGGGCTCCTGGAGCAAAACAGGCATTTGTGGTTCAGGTGTTTTTGGCAAAGGGAGTCGAAGATTATCAATCATGTCGTTTCCTTTTTTGGCTTTTAGAAATCCAGGGAATACACTTCTTTTGCTTAAATATCTGAAGTCTCTAATTAAATCTGATTGTTTTATTGTTTGATGATAAAGTTTTAGGACAACACATTGATGTAAAGCGTAGCACATTCACCTCACAGCTAGAAGGACCTGGCTCTGAAGCCACTGATCGGCCAGAGTGGAGTTACCATGTTCTCCCTGTGCTTGTGTGTGTTTTCTCAGGTTTCCCACAGACATGAAGTTGGGTTAAATGGTGACTCAAAATTGTCTATAGGAGAGAATGTGAATGGTTGTTTGTTTTTGTGTGCCTCTTGCACAGCAGGAGCTGCGATAGGCTCCAGCACCCCTGCAATCCATAACAGCACAAGCGGTTAGGATAGTGGTTGGATTACACATTTACACTGCTCAAAAAATATAAACATCATGCAGGAACTACTGACACACTCCAGCCACATGAGGCCTCGCATTGTCATGCATCAGAAGGAACCCAGGGCCCACTGCACCAGCATATGGTCTTACAATGGTTCTGAGGATCTCATCCCAGTACCTAATGGCTGCTGCTGGGTTGTAGTCCTCCTACGGCCCCCTCCACGTCTCATGGTGTACAGGCCTGTCTCCTGGTATCTCCTCCATGCTCTTGACACTGTTCTGGGAGACACAGCAAACCTTCTTGCCACAGTGCACATTGACGTGCCATCCTGGATGAGCTGCACTACCTGATCAACTTCTGTGAGTTGCAGACACTGCCTCATGCTACCTGTAGTGGTGAGGGCACTGGTAAAATGCAAAGGTGAAAAATCAGCCAGAAAGGATGAAGAAAAAGTGGTCTGTGGCCACCACCTGCAGAACCATTGAGAACCAACTTGCTAACTGCCTAACTGAGATGAACACTCAGGGCTTAGAAATTGAGATGGTGGACAGTTTTACCTGGGTGTTCACCTCACCGTGATATGGACTGGTCCCACAACACAGGTGCCCTGTGGAGACTGAGGTCCTTTGGAGTGTGCAGGTCTCTGCTAAGGACATCGTATGACTCTGTGGTAGCCTCAGCTAATACTACGCTGTCTACTGCTGGGGAGCAGGAAGCATTGAGCGAGACAGGGAGAGACTGGATAAGCTAGTGAGTAGGACCAGCTTTGTCCTGGGCTTCCCACTGGACTCTGTGGAGGAGGTGGGTGAGAGGAGGATGCTTGTCAAGCTGACATCCATTATGGACAATACCTCTCACCCTCTGCATCAGATAGTGGAGGCTCTGTGGAGCTCTGTCAGCAGCAGACTGATAGAGTCTCAGTGTAGGAAGGAGAGCTACCACAGATCTTTCATTTCCTCCTCAGTAAGACTGTACAACTCAACAGTTTAGCTAAATCTTCTGGCCATTACTTGTGAATACTCCTGCCTGTATATAGATTTACTATTTTTGTAAATACTATGAAAATGCTTTTTGCACTTTATACTGTTTCTTGTGAGCTGCTTAACGAGTGAATTTCCCCACTGTGGGATCTATAAAGTTACTTTGGTTCATGTGCATTTACCTGTAAAAGTGAAAAAAGGTCTCTGTCGGGAGTCCCTTTGGTGTCATGTGTGAATCCACAGCTTGATCCAACATTACGCTCAATTGTCTCTTGATTTTGGTGGATTGTTTTCAGTACCTTTTTTCTCACACCTGCAAGACAAACATGTTTTTTTTATTGATACATAAATCGTAACACTCTCTGTGTGTTTATATAAAGTACCTGTTCCTACTCACAGCCACGATCTCTCTCGCCTCAAGTCCCATATCAGACAGTGTGTGTGTATCTGTGGCTCTCAGTCTGAGATCGATGTAAGACGTGTGTCCCTGCCTCTTTGCACATCCTGGGTAACACTGGGACAGCTGGTTCACTCCCTGGGGAACGGAGCTATACCAGAACATGTCTGCTGCTGTTACTTCCTGTCTAGGCTGCAGATAGATCTTTCTGGCGTATTGTTTTTTTTTTAACAATGCCGCCTTTAGCTGGCAATCGACAATTAGTGTAATTAACAGTTATCAGAACACATGTGAAGCAGAGAGATACATATCCCCCATGACTCTTATACTTTATTTCAGCATCCAGTGAGGGAACTAACTCCTGTATATATATTTATATATACACATAACCATGTTGAGTGAACTGATACAGCATGCTCTTATTTTAATAAGTCCAGCCACCTGCACAGCCTGACATACACTCTGCACTCGAACACCTCCAGTGTAGACACCCAGAGCACTGGATAAGGCTGCTTTACAGTAGCTCACAGTTAAAATCAAGATTTGTCTCAAATATGTCCTAAGTGGCCATGTTGGACCAGATTCCACTTGTGTTTCTAGTGAAGGAACAATACATTTTACAGTAGCTTTGTTTTGATTCCAGAGACACTGGGCTATAAATGTGACAGAAGCAGACTTCTACATTTGAATACATATTACACTGTACAGTATGAATACTGTAATGAATGCAGCTGGTATGCAGAACATGTCACCCACTTCAGTTTTGAATAATGATTTCGGTGATCACTCGGAGTCCGTCCACAAACAAGTGTGGCGTACCTATAAACCAGTGCAATTATTTAACAAATACCCTGCATTTATGTCGACATTCAGGTTGAAATGTAATTACACAGAGGGAGAGAGAGAACTGACAAATTGACAATGACAAGTGAGGATGTGGGAAAGCATACTCATGACAGCCTAAAAACAACAACTACCAGACAGACACAGGTGAAAAGGAGTGATGTTGGTACACAAGGGAACAAAGACACAGAGCACTTACAGTGTGAGGAGGATGATAGCAGCGGTAACAATAGAAGTCAGATAATCACAGCTGCCTAGGTGACAGCACGGTGTGATTAACACTAATGACCCTACACTTTATGAGCCTCTACAAAGACAATTAGTCCTCCCACTCTCCTCCTCCTCCTCCTCCTCCTCCTCTCCTCTCCTCTCTGGGGCTGCGTACATGAATTTAACCCACACCTCCACTCCAGTCCCACTCCGGCTTGCTGATTTTTTTTGTAGGTGTGCTTGCAGTAATCATTTCATTTTCCCCTTTTAGCACTGGGAGAGGGTTTTACTGTAGGTTTGGGATACAGACATCTAGAACTACACCTGTAAATATCATCCTCCTTATTTTTCAAAATAGCTAGGGAGAGTTAAGTCTGTTTTTGACACATATAGGAAGACTTTTGCGAGTAACTGATTGACAGACGAACTAATACTGGTTCGACAGTCCACAGTAGGAAACAAAAATGTGCCCAAACCTTATATTTTTAAAACAATTGGATGTAAAACTTAATTTAAACCCAACAATGACAAAGCGTTACTTGTGATCCTATTTGTTAAACCCAGGCTACATGGATGCACAAATAAAGACACCGTAGTATATTCTACATTTGGTGGACCATGACAGCCTCTCAGCACAAGTATATTTTCTTATTTGCAAACAGGGTGAAGTGGTCTTATAACCCAGGACTCCCCACTCAGAACTAATCCCCATGTCAGGACCATATGCCAATAGATCTGCAGAGCAACAGGGGCTCTAATAATGACTGCAGAGAAACCTGCAGTGCCAGACCTGGACTTCTAACATAATGTACAGTAATTAGCAGACTATCGACTCTCTCAGACACCTTGCCGGTGCAAACTGAAGAATGGCTCCAATTTGTCTTATGCTCCCAAAACTGCACTGAATCAGAAAGGTGACAAATGTGTGTGCTTGGTGCAGAGAAGAGTAGTTTTATGTAGTGTATTTGTGCCTGTTAGTGTGTTTGTTTTTTGAGTAAAAGCAGCTACATATAGGGTATCAAGATGACTATTTTTTGTGTTGGTCCCTTCTACCTACAGCTTATAAAGTAAAAACCCAGAGATGTCTGATGGCAGAAAGACAACTGACAAATGAATTCAGGAGCAGAGGCCTGTAAGCCAACAGCTAATCTCTATCACTTTGCTTTACTGTAATGAAGTTGACTATAAAATCATCTTTCATGTGTTTATGTATTGATTTGGCAGTTTGATTTGGAGTAGATCTCTTATGAAATATATTTTTACAGTTCGCTCCTTTGCTTTGAAAGAAGACGGATTCACCGATATAAAAAATCTGATCTGTATGATTCCTAAATACCTAGCGTTACAGCATTCTGAACTATGAGTCAGTGAGGATGGTTTGGAGAAAGATATCTGGGTTATTTTTTTAGTAGCATGAACATAAATCTTTAAAATGTGGTTTAATTCAAGTGAAAAGTGGCAGTTCCTTCTGCTGGCAGGGACTGGAAACACAGTGAGCACGGCTTCCCCACTGAGATATCTAATGATCTGCTGCATTTCCACAAAAAAAGACACATTACTGATGGGATGGCCCCACAAATGACAGCCTCGAGGAAACAGATCACAGAAGATCAATGCTATTATTGAGAATTCTGACCACAGCTGTCAGACTATATTGTCACACAAGGGAACTCTGATGAGCAAGGCAACTGTACTGTCACATTTATAAAGGCAACATATATCTTTTAACGTATATCTGTAGCCTGTCATCAGACAAAGCCAAAGTGCAGTCATTACATACTGAATGATCTGTAGCACATTATGTTCATTTCCCTCTCTATTTGACTGGTGTTCTCAGACTGTGCCTGTATGAACTCTGCAACTACGCACTATGACGACACATCTCCAGAATGCCAAATGTTTTTATTATATTTTATTTAACTCACTCTGCCATATTTCTGTAGACTGTAGTTCAAAAGCGGCTCCAGTCAGATGTTATGATCATGTGGTGAGCAAACAGAGTTGAAACTCACCACTGCCCTATAATGATTCTGGGAAACAATATTAGCTAGCACACATTTCTCAGCACACGTCTGAACTATTCCATTATTCCATCACGATAAATACTCACTTCTAGAAAGTCCAGCTTCATTTTAACTTATTACTGTACATACCAGCCAAATGATTATTTAAGAAATGCCCACAAAAATAATGTAGCCATAAAAAGTATGAATTACTTTTTACTTTTCATTTTTTTAGATGACCAAATTGATTCAATGTTAAATAAAAATAGAAAATAAATAGGTACTTTTTTAGGCTCTATACAGAGTACTGATTTATGCCAGAACATTTATTGTTCATGAAACAGCAGGCAGCACTGCACACCACAAACTGTAAATGTTTCTTGGAATGGTCATATTAAGTATATAAATGACTGTAAAACTGCTCTTTCTAATGCACCCTTGTGTGCAACTGTGCTGAAATGAGATAACGAGAGTAATGAAGCATGAAAAGAGGAAAAGACTACTGTAAGTGATATCGTGATTTATTCTCATCTTGCAATGAAGTGGTGCTCTCTAAGTAAAGCAGGGCTCAAGCCCAGTTTTTTATTTGATAGCACACGCTGATACTGTATTTTGGAACAAGCAGTATTTATTGTATTTATTACAGAATGAAGCAAAGACTAAAACTAAATTTTAGCAGCTCAAACCATACATTTAACCTGTGTGTGATATAGCTAATTAAAATAGTTAAACTGCAATTACTGTACACCTTTCTATTACATATTTACTGCACATGAAAATGAAATAAGTGGAGAGGAAAATTATATACTTTAGGTACTGTGACATTATCAGTGAGTAACGTTAATCGACCAAGTGATGTGATATGTAATAGCTGCAGTAAAGTTCTAAAGCATGGTTTAGCTGCTTAGCGAACATTTAAACCTTAATTTACTTGTTATTTTCACTGCATATTATTTGTTGACTATAGCTGTAAAAATATGGAAATATTGTTTATTTATAGCATAAGGATGGAAAAATATCCACAAAAAATAAAAAAAATTATTAATCGTATTTAAATTTAATCCAAACTTGAGTTTGTTATTTGCTAATACATATAAAAATTTCTTTAAAGGTTTCATATTATATATTATTATAAAAACAGGTCCCGTAAATCTGTCTGTAAATTTTCATGCTGATAAACCATGCAGATCCTTGTTTCCGTTTCAGTTTTATTCAGTTGTTGTTTTAAATATGTAGACACTCAGGAACAACAGCAAATATTTAGTATGCGTCGCTGTATGTGTTGTTTTTCTAACTTGCTACAATATGGCCAAGTCTGTTCGTGGTAATGCTTGTTTATGTATATGTAAAAGCCTGAAATGTCTCCTACCCACAGAGATTACTCTTTGGCAGCAGCGGTGATCATTCATTCTGACCACATTCACCCAGACTTCATACCAACACCCAAGTCAAACCCCCTGGCAATAAGGTTTATGCAAAACTGTCATTTATTTCAACAAATAAATCTACTGTAAGTAAATTATATATACAACCAGCTGTGACATATGTTGCTCTTTCCCTCGTTATCATTCTTTATGAAGCATCATATTGCCTCTTTTATGACCTCCACTCTCTGTAGGAATTTATAAATGTTTCTAATTTCTCCTCCTTTCTTCCTTACAGCGATCCCATAGTCTTCTTCGAGCAGAATGGAGCCAAGAAACATACAACAAATGAGATGAGCTTGTTTGCTGCTGCTGAATTTGATGCGCTCTCGTGACAGAAGGACTAAATTATTTTTTCCTCTTATTCCTAAACTGTGTGTAGCATAAATGATAAATGACGTGAGACACTGGGTGGAATAAATAGTGTTTTTTTTTTATTCTCTTTACTTATTTAGCAAACAAAAGGGAATTGGTGGGGCTGTAGTGAAGTGAAATGAAAGATGTGGTAACATATGAACAGATTTGCCTGCAGGGAGGTGCTACATAATCCTGCAAACTAGGTGCCCAAGCAGACCCAGTGGAACTCAAAAATATACATTATTATTATCTGGTGCGTGTGTGTGCAAATGTGAGAGAGGTTGAGACTAGGAGATGGGTAATGATATGTGTGTGCGACTGCCCTGTGTGTGCATGGGCTGACATGAACAAAAGCATGTTTAAATGTGTGTATGTGTGTGTGGCCAAACAGGAGTCCCACACGGCCAGACTGCTAAGTGGAACAGAAGAGTTAATGGGATATTTATCAAGTGAGGACACTAGGCCAAAGACAAGGAGAAATAAACAAGCTTGTCTGACCGGGGCATCCTTGGCTATTATGATAAACAAGCGCAGTATTTGCAAGTCTAATGACCACTAAATGTATTTTTTGCGTACCCTTCAAGAGCTTCACTGGCACTCTTAATGCTTTATTGTTTAAGTGACAGAGTAATTGGATGTGGGCTCATACTTCATCCATAGTGAATATTAAAAATGTTTTTATCATGAGAAAAACATTTTAACCATCAGCTTAAAATTTGGGGAAACTCTGGGGAGCAGTTTGGAAGGTGTGAATATACAGTATCCAAACAGAAATCCAAAACAGAGGGAAGACTTTCTTATGCTGTGTGTAGGTTTTAGTTCATCATTGTGCTATTTTTCCACTACTTACTGCTGGTTTGCCAAGTATTGATGAGCACACAATAAGCACTGTCTACTTAAGGATAACTACCTCCCTCCACAAAAGTGCAGCCATTGACATTTGGATAAAAGACTACAGATTTTATTCACCATTATCTCTGTACCTGGCTAATTTCTGCTGAAAGGAGCCCATTTAAAATGTCATGTGAGTGTAGTATACATGTGAAATCATATGAGTTACAACAGGTCTGGGATACGAAAGTAAATTAAAGCTCGCCACCACCACATTCAACCAGCTCATTAGGAAGTTAGTGCTAAATCTCATTTCATGGCTGATCAGTAACTACCTTCAATGCATACCACCGTGACCTTTGACCCTCAGCATCAATTGTGGACTAAACTTAATGGCACATGGTTCCTCTTGGTTTCTCCTCTAGTGTTTAGCCTGCCAACCAATTAAAATAAGGTGACAGATGATGACTAAAAGTCGACCGAGCCCAGAATGTGTTAAAATGTCCCTTTGATTAAATTTGTATTAATACAGTTTATATCAAAACAAATGCTAAGTAATTTTTAGGCGCAAGACAGTAATTAGAGTGGACTGAGCTACAGGGGATGAATGAAGGCAAGAATGACAACAACAATATTCAGACCCTGTATGACCTTGCGTTAATGAAAACTGTTTATCACTTATAATGAGCAGCATTTAAAAACTGTCCATGTCGTTCTTTTCACCTTAACTTACACAGAAAGAAAATATCAAGTGCTTCTCTCGAGATGATGGCAGTGTGTCACAGGTGGGGAACTAGGCTCCTTCTGCAATTTTCATTTTCCAAAAGACGGCAATTCATTTTCATTCAGATACATTTAATGATTACGTTTAATGCTGATGGATGTTTTAATAAGATGCTATTAAACTTCACGCAGTTGTATGTTGATATGTTCTCTGAGAGCAGGCAACAATCTGAGAAGCGTGAACATTGATTTCACTGTAAATCAATCTTTTGACACAAAGCCTGGGGCAAGTTGCAAACAAATGTATAAAAAATACTCAGAGAATAATTATACTGACATGAATACACTACAATGTGAACTTCTACATGAAATATGGACCATATGTACACTAGTGAACGCCATGTTTTGCAGTTGAAATTCATTCCCTGCTCATCTCCACTCTGAATGAAAAAGTGACTTTGAAATTAGAGTGGGCTTTTGCTCAGCGCACCCAATCCCATCAATTCTGCCATCTATTTCTGATAGTATTGCAGGCGACAGCTCATCTGAGAGCTCCTGCAACAGAAAAGAAATGGGGTGCTCCATGTAAAGCCCATCACCCGAGGTATACGCTAAAAAACAGAAATATGCTTGCTACTTGCTACTTCTGGGAGTGAGACCTCTAAATGAAAAACTGAAAGACAAAACAGTGAAAGACAAAATCAGGTATATACTAAAGCAGAATGTCATTGACTCGAACATGTGCAAGTGTACTTAATAATCAAAATTATTATTATTTTTGCCTGTCTGTTCTGTCTTACCTGACACAGTTGGGGTCGATGGACACGCCAGTGCGTCCAAATCGCTAAACTGATTTAAGATGACGTAATAGCCAGACAAAGGCCTTCTAGCCTCGCTTTCAACTTGTGTCAAAAGTGCGGACTTCAAACTCTATAGTTATATCTATACAACATATTTGTGGTTTTCACAATTAAAAATACACAATTTTCCTTAACAGATTTTATGTTTCTTGTGGGTTTTTGAGTTGTAGTAGTATGTCAAAGTGAAATAATAACTATACAGTCACACAGGTGAGTTTGCGCTGAAAAAATAACAACAAGCATTGGCATAGTAAGCATTTTTTAAGGTTAAATATTATGGTAAAATAAAAAGTGGTCAAAAATGGCCAAATGTACCCCAGACCCCAGAGGGTTAGTAAAATTGTCACATAGTTATAAATGATCCCTTCATCACCGATGAAGGAACCTAACAAAGTTGATATCAGATCTGACAGCAGTTATGATGAAGCTGCATTGTTGCATAAAAAAAAAAGAGTTGTTGTGACGTGA
>OMLM01008015.1:67346-80012 GCA_900302695.1 Helostoma temminkii
TGTGACGTGAACAACAAAAAGTTTATTGTGATGATGGCCAGGTTTTATTTATGGATGTATCTCTGCACTCAATGTGTCATTCACCATCTGCAGGGACAGGGAATCGTGTTCACATGTCAATCACAACTGGTGTAGTCTTGAAAAGCAAGGTGAGGTGTTCCCTCTAGGGACATATAGTTTTGGGACTGATGTGTTAGCTTGACATTTTAATGCATTATACTCTGTCAGAGACAGAAGAGAGAGAACATGTCAAGCACTGCAAATATTCTCTTCATAGACTGCACTATGCCTAGTCAGTCATTAATGTACAAATCCTTTAGCACACACATTTCGTTATATGTTTTGCACATATGTTCGGCAGTAATATTGAAAACCAGCAAAGCAGATAGAGAAGTAGAACAACAGAATGACAGAAATGAAAAAGAGAGGGCTTAGGATGAATTATGTTAGAGCGAAAATGGAAAGCAGGGAAAAAGGATAAAAGGGGGCTGAGTTCTTGCTGCAAGCACAGTCCTGTTGTTACGTGGTCAGTCCAGTCCCTGATGTCTGAGTGTTGCCATATTAAGATACTGTCAGAACAACTCAGTTTCCGCCAGATCAACTCCAAAGTACACCACTTAGGGACCAATATAAATGACCCACTGCCTCTCCGCTGCATTGTATTCCGGTGGCTCGAAGCTATAAGCACTGCTCAAAGGGCACAGACTCTGTAACACACAGCAAGTGATGATTACTGCAAAAAAGCTCAACTATGTCGTCAGGACATGAAAACCTGACTGAGCCCTATTGTTTTAAAAATGTTCATTGCAATTCCTACTAACCAGTGGTTAATTCTGTGAATAGATTTACTGTGCAGCATTACTGTTAATGTAGCGAATGGTTAAGGTGAGTTTGACTGGGAAGAGTGGGATCACAGTGCTGATTCTGTTTTCATTTTACCCAGTTACAGCATGTGTGCATGTAAGTTTTTAAAAAGTCTGTGGTCACATTATAGCAGCAGTGGATGTGGGTTGGTGTTTGTTTAGGGCCATTTAAAATTAAACACCCAGGGGCTGATGGAGGTTTGCATCCAGCTGTGCTTGGGACTCTACTGCTCTGACAGATTATGAATTGTTGCAAGTACTGTAAATTATTCATGCCTCAGGAATATTATTACTGTGAGCAGTTACAGGAAGTTCAGTTTTTATTGTCTTTGTGGAATGTTTTAAGAGACTTAACATCTATATAAGGTTTTTATAACAGACTAAGACTGTGTGACCTTGATATGAAATAAAAACCAAGATATTTATATAATAGCACTTTGGAGAGAAAGATGCAAATGACCCTCTAAAGCATATTCATCTCACCAGTTTTTCACAGTTTCTCATATTTTGATGGACTTGTTCTCTTCCTATGGGAGGGTCAGACATTGTTAACCTCTTTTTCAGTCTGTACAAAAGAACATAATTTGAGCATTTAGTCACTGATATAATCAACTTCATTTTAACTCTGCGTGTGAGAGGAAAAAGAGCAAGAGAGAGAGAGAGGACAGATACTGAGATGAGATTCAAAGCTCTATTTGTAGGTGCTACAAAAAAGAGCTGGTGGTCAGCAGAACCCCATTAGCAGCACAGATTCTCATGTCTGTCATGCATTCCCTCAGGCTTGTAGTCCTAATTGCCAGGAGGTGCAGGGGACAGAGTGTTGAGCTGTGTGGAGTTTTGTATTTGTCTGCACTTAAATGTAGGATGTGATCAGAGATGTGACGGAGCTTGTGTATTCTCTGTTGCTGCCGTGGGAACTGGCCTGGAAAAGTGCTTATTATATTTACAGTGGCTAAAGGAGATGCACTGAACTGTGCGCGCATTCACTTCAGACTCTTTAGATACTTTAGAGATGTTTAACAGCGTTTGAGGTAATTCCTTCTTTCATTACATTCAATTTTTCCTCACATTAACGTCTCTGAAGTACACAGTATCCACTTGTAGCAACAAAAGCAGGATTATGTACTTGGTTGAGGTCAGGGAAAGATTATGGTCTTGCATAAATACTGAAAAAAGCAACAAAAGTGGTTTTAAGCACAAGACAGTACATGTTTAATTTATTAACATTTAACCAAAACCATTTTAAAAGTGATAGCTTTTGCCTAAAGGCAACCACAGCCAGGGTTCAGAATATGAACACCTGTGTGTTTCTAAAATTTGTGCTGTACAACAGTAGTAGAGTAGGATATGTCAGAGGCCAAAACCTTGTGAATGTATTTTTCCTGCTAGCTGATGCTAGCATGTTTCAGTCTGGCAAATATGCTTTTTTTGAGTTATTTCAAAATGCTATACACCATGATGTCAGGCTGTATGGACATTCATTACTAGCTTCCGTTTTGAGCCCCTACACATACAGCGCCCCAACCACCCCATCTGCAAGAATATCAACCTACGCAGGAGCACGTGTCTGTGGACTAACAATAGCCAGTAGTATCAGCATTTGACACAGACATCCAAATGAACACCTAAAGCACAGCTGTGCTTAGTTTAGTCAGCAGCATTAGCCTCTCCAGAGAACTCTGAACGAACACCCAAACCAGCAATAACCACCCTGCTCACGGCCACAACAGATGACATCCCATTATGGAAAAAATTATTTAAGAAAGGTGTTTGGTTTCCAAACATAAATGACCTACACTCAGTTCTGGTAAGTAAAAGGTTCTTGCATGATGATAAGAGATAAATATCAATAAGTAAAGTATATCATTATATAGGATACTGTATATAATTTGTGGGACTCAGAAAGCTGGTACTAATATGTAGGCGTCATGGGATGTCTGCAGCTGGATGGCAGTGTCGTAGTTCTGCCTTCCAGAACCGAGACACCCAGTGAACCGCGACACAAGACTGTTGACGTTTGTATTGCGGTTCGATCTCCCAATGCCCCTAGCTGGCATGCTCATCTGGAGCAGTTTGGGTCTCAGCGAGTTGATTAATGACACTTCAGAGAAGGATTCTGCTTTACCACCTGAGCCACAGAACCCCCAAGTAGTATCTGCTGTCACACTCAGTTTGCAAGGAGGGTAATTTAACTAGGATCAATTCATTGTAAAATTTTAACAAAGTTTTTGTATTTTAGTGCTTTGATATCACTTTATTTGAATGTTTTCCACAATATAGTCTGTATGTGTGTATGTATACAAAGACTTTATATCAAAATGTGAGTGGGGCCTCGTACATAGCCTTCTGTCTGTTCCCAGTAAAGGCAGATGTTGGCTTTCATGTCGCCAAGAATGCATTTATTTCTTAGACAAATCATAGAAAAAACGCTTTAAAGTTTTTTATGAGGATGCTTACAACATTACACCAGTCAAAAAGCTATACAGCGTTCCATATAATCTGGAAAATATGTTGTACAGTGCATTTCTCAATGCATTAATCTCTAAATGCCATGATAAGTAACTGGTGGTCGAGTCATGCTTCTGCCTTTTAATCTTTAAGTGTTTGGCTTGAAGCTTGCAGCTGAAGTGCTCCTCCAGTGCTGCAGTCTCAGTCCTGTTTTATATCTTATCAAGAGTGCACACCATCTTTAATTGCAATAAAAGGCTGTACTGAAAATAATAACTCAATCGGATTCATTCCAAAAAGCCATTAGCATGTACCCTTGTTTCCCCACAAAACCACATATATACATTCTCTAGCTACTGTATATGGAACAGCTTCTTTTTATTAATATGAAAATGGCTTTCCAGAATAAAGGGAAATAGGAACGTCAAAGACGTAAAGATGATTTAAAATGGAATATGGGCTTAACGAGATGAATAATAATGGCACCAACTTCATTCTGGGCTTAGCAGTGATTCTTTTTATATGACATGGTAATGTCCATTTATAGTCAGAACAAAGCTTAGGCAGCTAATAAAACATTAATATTAGCCAATAAAAGATTATTCTGCTTACACAGAGCTGCTTTTGGAATTCAAACCATGAAAATGTCATATGGATAAATTCTCTTTACACTGTGTGATTTCATCAGTCAAATACAACAGCTTTGAGAATCATATGTGTCTTATTTGTGCAGATCATATGCAGCCTGTTTTCCTAACTAGACTCTACCCTTTTACATCTGAAAACATTTGTGATCAGATGTAAAAGACATCTGTCAGTTTAGTGTAAATGTTTGATTGTTTGATATTTACAGTATCATTTCAAATTGAAGTTGACTTTCACTGATCCACACCCTCAGAGAGCAGCTTGGTTTATGAGATCAACCAAAACAAAAACAACACACAAATATACCCTGAATCTTGTTTAGATCCAAAAAAACAAAAACTGCTCAGTGTTGATCCAGAAGAGGCAGTTTCAACTCGCTTTGGAACTGTTGAATATTTCATAGCCAACACAATTTTCTGCAGAATAGAAGCACTAATGAGGAACAACTGAAATCAAAGCCTTTCAAAAGATGACAGGGACAACACACAATGAAAAGCTTTCTGCATAAAACCCCAGAGTAACTTTAACAGCAGCCACAGTGAGAAAACAGAAACACAAAAGTTTGTCCTCTGCAAATCTAATATATCCATATTGTGTTCAGTGGATTCTGTGGTGGTCTTTATAGTTATGATTAGGGATGTCATGATACCACTTTTAACTGATACACAATGGCTAGTTCTAATATTTCAAAATGCATCTACGTTGCTTTATATATTGTGACTTTTAGTCAAAAATAAATACATTTTCCAGTCGTACAGTTCATTATTACACAAATAACATTCTTTAAAATGTTAAATATTGTCTTGTATCATTGTTATGAAGGATATACCTAATATTTAACCTCCAACTCTAATTTTAGGTTAGAGTTGGAGCTGTTAGGTTACCAGCTCTTAAGAATCTAGAATATATTTGCTTGATGTCTCAACATGAAACTATTTTATATTGATGTATAACACAAATGATCTGTATACAAAAAAAAGTAAATGAAAATATATTTGTTCACCAGGAACGCATGGAGGTGACATTAAAATAATGTATACACAAATGTAGACAAGAATTTCCACAAGGGAATTAATAAAGTATCAACATTGTAACAAATAAAGTATCAATTATAATTATTACTATTATTATAGAAATAGAAATACCAGAGCCAAATGTGGATGAATACCACTTTGTTTTGATGAAAGTTTTTAAAAATGCGTTGAAACCGCAGTTGAAAGAGGATGTTTTGCCCTTTAATTTCAAAAGAGATGTAATACCGAGCATGATTTATACAAACCACCTGAATGAATTGTTATATATGTAAAAGGTTAATCTGGCAAACATTGAAATAAATATTTCCAGACACCATGTGTCGCCATGAGGTCCTAAATGTTAAAGAGCAATTTGGTGCGGACTGCTCCACAACAAGAAGACAGAACACATCTGTGCTAGCTGAGAGGGGAAACAGTGAAAAACAGAGAGCGGCTATGAGAAGCATCTGTCCTCTGCAGTGTAAATGTCAGGTATCAGGGATGGGGCTCCTGTTATGAAGGCCATTATGGATTCACTTTCACTTCTCGGCAGCTGTCCTCCACAGAGGCATTTTAAAGTAAATGCCCATGTGCCGCCCGCCTCTAGACACACACTGCGTGGCTTATTTACTCCGATCTCCAATATTCCTTTCCAGACAGGTATTGTATAAATAATGAGACTGTGTTGTGTGAGATGAAGATATAATGTGGATGTGTGGGCTTCAGGGAGAAATGAAAATATTGAATGCCAGATATTTGATTGAGTGATGGCCTGAGGGACTTCTCATTCTTTTCATTGTTATGTATATGAAAAATAAATATACAGTGGCACATTGGTATAGTCACAGTCATTGTCTGAGTCACCTTCCCTAGACTGAAAACATGGAAGGTGATACTGATAGTGTTAATATTTGATCAAAAACTTATATAACTTTTATTATTTTTCAACACTGGGCATTAATGCTGAAGACGGCCAAATGTTGAAGAAAAACAAGCCTGGGATTATGTAGTAAACAAGGCTGAATTTGTCTTATATTTGTCATATTTTAATTTATCCAAAGTGGTTGGTAGTAGTAGTATCTCATCAGATTCACAAGGTAGTCACCTAGACTGGTTATCATTTCAGAGGTGTGCCTTGCCTTGTCAAGAAATAATGTGAGATTTCTTGCCTTCATAATGTGCTTTAGACCATCAGTTGCTTTGTGCGGATGGGTAGAATCAATAGTCCTATTAATGCTACTACAATTACTGTACAAATCCATAATATAGCAAGAAACAGTTAAAAAAAGAGGAAGGACGGTCCACCATTTCGAAATGAAGGTCAGTAAATCCAAAACATGTCAAGAACTTTTAATGTATCCCCAAGTTCAGTGGCCAAATCCACCAAACACTATGATGAAACTGGCTTGTTTCAGCACTGTCTCAGAAAAGGAAGACCAAGACTACCTCTGCTGCAGAGGATAAGATTTACCAGATCCCACATAAATGCTGAGGGAGGAAGAAATAGACATTAGATTAGAGGAAAACTGTCCTTTGGTCCTATTTATATTAAAAATGTGAGATTTTTGGTTCTAACTGCTAAAAAATGTGTTAGACATAGAGAGGGTGAACAGAATGTGTGGTTCATACAGGGAAGCACGGAGGACGAGGTGTGATGGTGTGGGGCTGTTTTGATGATGATACTGCTAGTGACAAAATTGAGGTCACACCTAACAAACATGGCTACCTCACCCTGTCTCATAAAAATGTACGTTCCCATACAACTAAGTGATCTGTTAGCTTTTTCGCTAATATCCACAATCTTTCCCTGACTCTAACCCAGTGCTGTGAGTTCCTGAACTCGATCATAAAACATGGTTACATTTGGGATTGCAGTTTAGTTGTATAGGGGTGTAATCTTTAGGAGACAGGGTTGGGCTACCACCACATTTTGACATGCATCATGCTATCCCCACTTAGTGGGACCATCATTTGTTTTCCAACACGACAATGACCCCAAACACACCTCTAGGTTACGTAAGAGCTATTTGTCTGTGAAGAAGAGTGAAGGAGTGCTGCATCAGATGACCTGGCCTCCACAATCACCCAAACTAAATCCAATTGAGATGGTCGGGATAACTTAGACCGGAACAACTCTGGGAAGTGCTTCAAGATTGAGGCTGAGAAAAAGAGTGCAAGCTGTCATCCAAGCAAAAATAAAACGTTGCAGAAACATATCCTGGGTTTTTTACCTGTTTTTTGCTTACTACACAATTCATATTAGTTCATATTAATTCTTTCTTCTTGTGTCCAAACTTACTGTAACTGCAACGTTTGTGTTCCTATACATGCTCCTATGACACTCTGTTATCACCAATAGTAATTGCCACATCAAAGAAATGCCCATAATTAGCAGTCTAACTGAAGCATGTGGACCAATTCTGTCAAATATCAAGCTGTAATATAATGACAATATTTTTAAAGTTCTGTTCCTACTGAATAATACATTTAAACAACTAGACACCGCATAACATTTACAAAAATGCATCACCCTCAAATGTGTCTTAGGTGAACTAGTGACCCGGCAGAAGGTGTAATAAGGCTCCATCATTCACAGGTGTGAAATTATAATATGTGCCAGTGTTCGAGGGAAATGGAGCTATAACACACTAACATCCAGGACTTTTGTGAACAGAGGAGGAAAACTAAATAATAACTAAATTTGAAATGGTTGTACTTTGCTTTAAAAAACACAAATCTGTACAGTACTCTGTCGAAACAGGTGACTGAGTAAAATGTGTACATCTGAGAGACAAACACATTTTTCAACAGCAGTAGATAAAGAAAAGTTATGGTTTCTGCTACAGTTAGCAAAAAAGTAAACATTTACTAACTCTACAAAGTATCCTAACTAGAGGAGTTTGTATTTTGGATTTAAAAAGAACATGTTATGGAGAAGTACTTTCTGTACACTAGAAGGAAACTTTTGCTTTGCTTAGTCTGTTTGATCATTTTTAATAGTTCGGGAAAGTGTTTTTCTATGTGCTATTGTCAGTTTTTGAATTACAGTTTCTGTTCCTGCTGCAAGCCTTTGTGGGACTTTAGGTCAGAAAGGGTTCATGGAAATGAGAGGTTACTATGACTGGGTGGGTGCTGGCACTGTCTCTGAAATGTCATGTGGTCCCAGAGGACATGATGTAGGTTAAGTGGTCACCTAAGAGATCTAACCACAGGAGAACAGAGTGCTTTAGAGGTTGAAGTCTCAAGGTTGACTGAATCCTCTCTGAATACAGCTTAAGTCTGCAATACATTCTTCGACTGACCTGCCGTACAATATTTAACATTAACATTAACATACAGCTGTACAAAATAAACTGTTGTATGATGTCCATGCCTGCCTTTCAATGTCAGACATAATTCATTGTACACACTCCCTCAATCGACAAATATACTGTTTCTACACACACTTTACTTTAGTATGAATGTATGGTATGAAAAAATAGTATTGCGGTATTGTCTCATTTCTTTTCATATCATTTCTATTAAGTTTGATTACTCCAGAAAATTGTGTACATGCTGTTTAACAAATCCATCTGTTTTACATATAGTTTCTGGTTGTGGTATGTTTATATTGTAGAGAAGAGCCCCCTTTATCTTATAAACTGAATCACAACCCCTCATTGTTTGAGCATATCCCTGCTGATATAAGGTAGAATGAATAGGCAGCCGACTTGTTTGCTAATGTATGAAACAATACAAGGATGTACTATATGCATATGTCAGCGTGTGTCTGCAGTGAGGAACACATTGATTGCAGCATGGCTCAGGAGGATACTGGGATAGAGAAGGACTCCTTTTAATGTCTATCTGATGAGCATTAAAACACTCTTTAGCCAGAGTGTTTAATCTCCCTTGTGTGCGCCACGTGTTAAGGGCAACAGAGACCATTTTTACATGAGCTGCCCTCGACATGCATTTTTTCCCCCCCGTCTCAAGTGGTTAGCAGGCATGCACAGCAAGCGTCCTGTTTCAAAAGCTCTTTCTGGACTAGAATGCGGATTAAAACAAACTAAAGTGTCTGATTTCATTTGATGTGACAACACCTGAGCAATGCCAAGAACAAAATCCATCACAGCAGTCAGTGACGTTTCAACAGAGGCAAGCGAACTTGAATCTGAATTATTCATTTATGTGTGTGAATCTATGTGTGAATGCTTTTGTAACTAACCTTTGGGCTGCACAGATTTGACTCACATGGTGTTTGAATGTTTCCTAGCATTTGTGTATTTCTTAGTGTCAATTCTATGCTCTCTAAGCAATTCAATAACAGACTTGGCCTTGACTATTGGCACATTCTGTATATGCCTACTCTGACACTCCTTCATGGTCTCTGTGTAATGTAGTGGTACAGTTCCACACTCTAGAGAATTTTAAACAGAAATGCAAGTCAAGAAAAAAAAACATTTTGCATGCATTTGCATGAACAGAATTAACAATTTAGCAATTAAACTTTGATTAACGCAATGAATGAATGTTTTGAATATTAATTACAGTATGTTTTATTTTATATCTATGATATCAGCCTGACGGTTTACTGTTCACTTAATTTTATACAGGTATACATTAATCCTCTGTTTATTACAATTATTGCTATAAACAGGCAGTCAAGGGTTGACCCTCTTCTTGGTGATGATTCAAAGAAAAGGTGTCTTGTATATTCATAGACATAACTATCTTCTCTCTCCTCAGAATAGTCACAATAGGAATGGTGGGGTGGGATATTTTCTGCTTTGATAAGACTTCTTGTGAATGGTTTCGTATACAGTATTTCTTCTCAGTTCATGAGGGAAATAAAAGTAAACGCTGCAAAGGGATTTACTGTGCATTGCTTCAAAAATAGTATGCAACTTCTATGTATGGCTGAAGCAACCATCAAGCATTTGACTCGTGTAAAATGGAAAAAATAATTTGTTTTAATGCTCTAACAAACGCTTATTGAAAATGGATTTGATAGCTTTCATACCTTCTGGACCAATGCATCAGTCACGCTATGGTTATTGGTGGTATAATTTTTGAAAGCTAAAATAAAGTCTACTTCCCATCCAGTAAAACTTCGTATATTGAAAAAGTATAGATCCCTCAAATTTGAAAGTTTAAGTGTTTAATACAGTCATACAAACTCCTGTGTAACTGAAATTGCTCTCATTACAACATCCATCAAACATTTCAACCTTTGAAGTAAACTTTCGACATCCCATGTGCTCAGTTATTTTAAGAGTAAAACCAGCCACAGTAGAGACTGTCTGTAAACTGCAATATGATTCAGAAATTGCAGAAGATTACACTATCCCACTACAACTGCACTTGAGACTGAGCCGATGAGGTACTTGAAGTTTCCCACTGGAAGTCGGAAAGGAAGAGACACAGATAGAGATAAGTTCTATCAGGGTGCTTGTGTCTGGTTTAGACTGAAGGATCTTGTGTCTCTGTTGTCCCCTGGGATATGTATTGTCCTTCTCTACCATTTGCTGCAGGAAGTCTATAGGACTTTATGACCGCTGAGATATACAGCTTAAACTTCAAACACATCCCCACTTTTTAACATTTTTATGCAGCAATTCATTCTGGCTTCCTTATAGAGACTAAATATTTACCATATGTCTGCTGCATCTGTAAACATACAAGGATACAGCACTCTGCAGGCTTGTAGATCAAACTGGGAGCTCTGCACTGAAGTGCCTTAGCCACTCCATCAATTACCCTCCCACCAAGAGGAAATGTCACCCCCAGAGGGGTTCACCTGTAGTCTTCCATGTTAGTGTGAAGTCAGGTATTATTTGGCACCTGAATGTCGATATTTTCTTAACATCAACCTTCTGAATTTGGATTCAGATGCTGCCCTACTAATCCCGCTCACCTTTTGTGCAAAACCATAATGGAATGAGATTAAGATCAATATGTGTCACATTACGGCATGTTTGGAGTCAGTTATTACATTCACAGAATATGGCCTTTTCCAAAGGAGCCTTTAAAATGAAACAGTTTCAGTGCATTCACTTTGAAAGGAATGTGAATCTGTGGAACCTGGACCTAGAGAATAAAAGATACTGTAAGCTCACTAGGTGAACTGAATTATAAATGTGGAATGGCCTTGTGGTTGAAAACAACTGAAATTATCTAAATGTGTTTCCATAATTTAGAAAAGACATGATGGTCCAACTTTCCTAAATGCAGTGCAAATGTAATCACTGTCTGAATTATGGTAAAAGGCAACATTTTACTAAATGAAGGGACCATTAAATTTACTGTACAATTGAGTTGCTAGAAGATGGAAGGAGAGTGTACAAAGTCAAGCATTGTGACCCCAGAGTCTGGGGTTGCATCCTGACTTCCATCTGTTTAGGCAACAAAGGCAACAAAATCATAGTTTTGTTTAAATTTAAATAAAGACGTGTCTAGATTGTGTCTGTTACCTAAGATGAGTTTAACAACCTTGTTTCACAGGCAAAAATCAGCTATGATACCATGAGTTCAGCATTCAGTAAAGGGACACAAACATACACAAAAAAAACATGCAAATGAGAGCTTTGATCCCTTCAGGAAATCATTACTGTTCCTCTGAAAGCTCCCACTGCACTGCATAGGCATGTTGGTGCCACATATGGACATGTCCTCAAAATGTCCTTGCATACCCGCTTCTTGCTGGTTGGGGCACGTCCTGCTGCATTTACACGTTCCTTCAGAATACAGTGAAGGTTCTGGAACATTCAGATAAGGATTCTAATTTTGCGAGCCAGTGCACTTTGTGTCGACCACTAATGGCTAATGGAGTAAATAATTATAAAGCTACCCTGCGATAAATCTGATTAGTTTCTCTCTCCCCCTCTGTCACTGCACTGTGGTGGAGGTTGAGGCAGTATACAGGTTTGTTTTGCTATAATTATATAAACTCCAGCTTAATGCTAATCCATAGACTATTTTAGAAAATCAGTCAGACTCTTGTGACTGGGAGCAAAACCCATTCATGTGTCTGCAATGCAAGCTACGCTGTGGATAATTTTCACAATGCAAAGAACCTTAAAAAATACTTAAGACTGAAATTACTGTTGAAAATCATTACTCCTAAAAGCAACTGATCAAAACAACCACTGAACTATTGCAAATAATAGCATGAAATCTCACCTCACTGTTATGTTATAAATCCCACTAGACTACAGTTTGGTTCACTGTATTCACTTTGATACAGTTAAGAACAAGCTAGCTAGTAAATGTGGTCTATTTAGCTGTTAAAGCTGAAATAAGAGTGAATTTAATTAATTTCTTTTACAGACTGGGTTTATATCACAGAAAAGGACTACAGACGCGACTGCAATCTGGGAGGAAAAACATTGTTGGTCTCAAATATTTATACTTTTTTTTTAACTTTCAATTAAGAGTGTAGAACATAGGAGCAAGCCACGGAAAAGCACGCTAAAGCCACAGGCTACACTGAAGATTTGGACAGGTCATACTGTGGCGATCACGTTGTCATCCTCTGAAACGTCCTTCTCATACAGCTCCTGTTGTCAGTTTTGAGCATCACATCACAATTTGTCATCACCATTTACAGCCACATCAAACATCATATAAACCTTTTCCTCTACACTGCCAACCAGGTCCACAGGGGGTTGAGTTCAGCCCTGAAATGTGGAAGAAGTACAGGTATTGAACTGCTTCTG
>OMLM01008015.1:80408-109321 GCA_900302695.1 Helostoma temminkii
AATGCAGTCCTTAAATGTAAACAAGGGAGTTTTAAGTCTTTATGCTTTGTTATGTTTCTTCCTTTAATCTTTTGTATTCATCATATTTTAAAAATAGGAACACAAGTGTTAATAATGATTAATGGAAAAAAAACAAATAAGGAAAAACTTTTTTGAATCTTTTATGTCATTTAAAAAACTAGTAAAAAATGGTATTTAATGAAAGCATACTACTCAGAACCTCAAAAGCCTTAAATAATACTAATCTTAACCTGCCTGAGATCCATTTGAGAGCATTATCATACGTCATTTATCCAACACAGCTCTTCAAATTAAAAATGTTTGTGATTGCTGAGGTCTTGTTTTCTGTGAGAACACACAACAAAGTTTCATCTAAGGGAACATTCATGCCTCCCACTTAACTATCTTTCTTCTGATGTGATTCAAGACAACAGCGTGTGGGTGTGTTTAGATGACTCAACCAACCCCACTTAAAGATCGTGGTTCCAAAAACACTGTCATATGTTTGACTGGGAAGAGCATTATTTCTGTTTCGATAACTGTATATCAAAGTTTCTTGACTGTGTGTGTTGTTTTATGACCAGGGTTTAAGCCAGAGCTGCTGAATAAGTCCAGTTAAGTGTCAACTATTCCCATTATATCTAGAAACAAGGAGAAGCATATCTTTATCTCTGTATGTCTTCATTATATGTTTATTCTGAACAGTCATCTCTTCTGAATAAGCTGCAATCGTCACAGATCCCAAGTCACACCTCTTCCTTGCCCCTTATTTTTGCTCAAGTGTCCGTGCTTAAAGCCCTAAAGATGCATGAGGAGTGCACACACACCACTTACCAACCACTTTCTCATCAAAGTACCAAACTACACGGATCGACTCTTCTTACAGGAGTCAAGTGGAGTCTATATTTCAAAGAGAGAACTGTGTTGCAGCTGAGGCAATTACAAACAAGCTTTCTCCCCCTGAAGGTCTGCCAACAAGTAACGTCTCAGTCAGCAGTTTTCTTTAGGGCTACTGTTGAAGTAATGCAACACGTTATACTCTGATTTACCTTATTATGCTAATGACTAAAGTCTATCAGCCTCAGGGGAAGAGAAAAAAAAAGCCAAATATTTATCCAGTGTAATCAGGCTATTGAAGGGATGGGCAATGTCTTGAAGTGGAGGAACAATGGAGTCTTCAAAGAGCAGTCACTAAACCACAAAGTGTAGTGGAGACCCAATGCAGCCCAGCTTCCATTATCCTCCAGCAAGCACATCAAAACAGTAGGGAAGGATTATTAATTCTTTGTGGTGGATTGCTAGTGTTGACAGAGACACAATATCCTGTATAACTAATTAGTGGTGTGCATTTAACCTAATCACAATCTCATTGTCAGCCTACACAACAGCAAAAAGCTGTGATTTAATTAAATGACTAAATACAGTCAACGTAAGATGATTGATAATTGCAGCTTGTGGAAAGTCAAATTTATGTTGGTAAAGAACATGTTGCTGAATGTGAACTATGTTCACTTGGTTCTGCTAATGATTGAACAAATGCGCTGTTACATGAAACATGAAAACACGGAAATGGATAGAGCATAATGTTTAACTTCTGAAATATATACAAAATTAGAGATGCTGTTAATAGACAGGGATTTTGGTAACTATTATTAGTATTATTTGGTAACTAGTATGTCATGAAAAATGTAATAAAATCTGAAATGTTGTGTTTTATATGTTTGTAAAATGAATTTATACTGGACAGAGCTAGACATTTAAAGCTAAGGTTTGCATAGTTGTAGACCCATTTAATGTAACAAAGTGGTGGAAGACAAGTTAGGGCATCAATCAAGTTGTTATTGTTTGCGTAATAATTCTGGCTAGCCTCTGTATAATCACTGGAAATGAACATTCTTTACTCTATAAATTCCATACCAAGAAAATCAACAGAGGTCAAAACATTGCTTCAGCGTTACTCAACCATGTACATACTTACTACATACATACTGTGTGCACATACGCACAGACTACTCACTTATAGAGTATAGGTTGTTTCTAGTTGAACTGAACCTGTAGTCCAAGTATTTTAATAAAATGGACATGACTCCAAGCTCAGAAAACAATAAAAAAAATACTTGATAATGCATTAGCGCTACCTGGACATCTACGCCTGAATAAGCTCTGTATGCTGGGCAGGATTCCCTAGGCAAATGCTGAAATGCTGACAGAAAGCAAAAAAATATAATGTAATGGCTACATGTGCATGTGAACCATCATTTCCCTTTTCTCCCTCAGTCTGATCACACCCGGTGGGGAAATGCGTGGCTTCTCAGAAATGCTTAATGCAATGTAAACTAGTGAGAGGAGAGAGACATTCACTCTGACACTGGTGGCATTTTCTGATTTCCTATTCCTAGGGAAGCATAAGGCAATGGATGCTTTATATGGGTGTATATATCATACCTGCATGCATGCAAATACACTAGCTGACAGCTGACTGAATCAGAGTCAATTTGTATCAGTTCATAACTCATAAAAAGCAACTGCAGAAAAGGGAAAAGCATTCGTACATATCCCCTAATTCCACTGTTCACCTCTTTTACTTTGGTACACTTTTTTTCAGCTAAATAAACTAACATGTGACGTGATTGTCACAAAAATGGTCATGTAAAGTCTGGGGATTTAACACCGCTTTTGTCAAATTTACATACAACATTTTATAGGAAGGGTAACATTAAGTAAACAAAGCCTACAGCCAAGTTGAAATTCATGCTTCTGACAGGCCGACAGCTCAAAGCAGTCCCTCTCTGGGTCCTCGGAAAACTTGGCCGCATTTTGGTGCATAATTACCAAAGTTAGGTAATAATTCATAATCTCTGTTTTAACATGCTTTTCATACGAGATGATTCTGATTTATGCTCAAGTGAGATACGGATGAAAGAACTACATAAGGACCTAAACTGACGTTGAAGTTGAAGTTTTTGTGACTTTGTATTATTGAAATACCAAAAACACAAAGAGTAATTAGTGTGTGTTGTTTATCATAGAGTTTTGTTTTAAAGATTTAGAGTTTGTACTTCAAACTCGTGCAAATCAAATGTGTATTTTAACCATGTGGACAGAAAAGCAGCTAGATAAAGTAGACAGACCTTACAAATAAACCCAGGGAGAATCTTATTGGAATCAGTGATTATTGTGGGGTACCCTAATTACTGAGGATAATAAAAAATTGATTGAGGCAGTCAAGAGGGAAAACACATCACCTGCATGCCAGTGGTCTCTATGTGAAGTACCTGCATGCATGAGCAAAGCTTATGCAATGTTGAACCTGAATACATATTATAAATAAGGAATATCATGTTTTCGAAATTAGTTTAAGTATTAGTATATGTTTTTTTCCAATACACAGTATTTAGGGCGAAGGCATTATGGGTGTGTCCAAAACTAGTGCAATTTTCGTGAACACCAGAGTTGTTACACGGCGCAACCAGGCGTAATGTGGAGCTCAGGTGGAATACATTATTACTGGTATGAATGCTTTATGAGCGGGTTTAGTCGCAGCGTAATTAAAAAATAACCACAATCATATCAGTTCCTCTCCAGTTCCTATTTCCTTCAAAAGCAGCAAGTGAGGAAGAGGCTGAAGTCTGGAGAGGAAGTTTATCTGAACCAACGATAGATAGGTGGAGCCGGTTCGAGATTGATTAGGAGATATTTAAATAGGTCTGTTCGCGTTGAGTTTCAGTCCATGTAGGGACAGGTCTGCAAACTGGACCTAGAAACCTGTGTTTGAACAAATGTTAGCATTGTGGGAAAGTAGAGCCCTATATGTGTTAGAACATTCACTACTTTACACTGTAAAATATGCTGCTAAGGGTCACAGAGGAGATGCTTTACACTCGCTTCCTAAAATTTTAAATCAACAAATGCAACACAACTAAATGTTGTCTTGACTAAAAACTGTATGTTGTGTTAACTGATGACTTAGTTTAATTAGATTCATTAATTTATTTAAAAAGGTAGGTACTTGTTTGAACTTAAAATCTACGTTAGCATAATTTGAACTTTCTCTAAATTCTCTTTTTTATTGTTTATTTAACTTAAACACCCACTAAAATCAAACAATACATTTGAAGAGTTACCTTTTCAAAGTGAGAAAATAAACTGTAGTTCTGCAGCTAACATGATAAATGGCTTCTTCTGGAGCCAATATGTACCAAGGTCAGTACATAACAATCACATATAGCTGCTGCCAGCAATATTAGTACCATTTAAGTGTATGGTGGTAGGGACTTAACACCAAGCTTCATGATGGTTCACATAGTTTTTACTACTGTGACAATAACCAACCACAATGAAAGGTACATAATAAAGATACACAGCAATATTCCACCAAGACTGTTTTCTTTAAACTACTAAAAACAACATTATTTGGAGAGTATTAATTCAAACTATGCATGCAGGGAATTTGTAGGCAGGTTTTTTTCATCAACTTAGTGAACTCTTGAGTAAAAATTCATTAATTTAACTCAGAATTTTAAGTTAAAAGACAAGTCAGAACAACTAATGCTTCCAAGTTCTGGTAATAATAACCAGCAATAAGCTGAATTAGCTTGGAAATACCAAACTTAGTTAATTACGTTAAGTTAATTAAAAGGTATTAGCTGATTCAACAAAATTCCCAAATGAGAATTTACAGTGTAGGATTAGGGAAAGATTGTGGTTTAACTTAAACAGCTGACTTCTGGTTTGCAGGATCTGTTCTTGGGAATTCCAGTTTTTCAGAACAGGAATCTCCTGTTGTTGCTTGGTGGTTCCTGCTCCAGTGTCAGCGTCTTTCACCCTGCTTGCACAAGGGCTGCACACTCATTTAACAAAGTTGCAGATGTTGAACGTTCCACTGTGGACGCAGAGTTCTGAGAACATTGCAGCATTATTGCTCTTTTTTTGGGAGTATGGGAGAGAAGGTCCAGGTCACCTGTACGGTGCAGATTATCAAGTCATCATCTGTGTGCATGTATGTCTTCATAATAGCCTTCTCTCCAAATACATTATTAAAATGTTGAAAAGTATTTTTTAAAGCTGTATTTATTATTGTTTCTTGACTGAGATTTTTTTACTTTAAATAGTTACATTGAATATATTGATTATATTATTAATATCCCCTTTGTCAGTGAACTCTTTAAATAACTAAAGAATAAATACAAATAAAAGTAGAATTTCTGCCTTGTGCTCATATGTCAACCAGTCAAGCTGCAGTTTGCATGTCTGGTCAGACTCATATCTCATGTCATTTCATCCATCATAAGTCACAAGATCTATTGAAATTCCCTTCACATTTTCCTAATATACTGGACTGTTAAGAATGGGACATATGTGAGTGACCTTCACCTTTGACCAGCAAAACCAAATCAGTTCATTCTTGAGAATGGAAGTTTGAGCAAACCTTTCAGAAATTCCATCAATGCATACATGAGAAGAATATCATTCTCGAGAATCTACAATGGACAACCAGAAAATATAAAGCTTCCAGCCACAGCTGTCACCAGCATAGAGAAATAAAAACACAAAGAACCAGATAATGACTCACAGTAGACTGAGGTGATGATAGAAGCCACATGCTTCCATATTTTATCATAAGTCCTTGTTTGTGTCCTAGCCGAGCACATGACAGCACCCTGAGGTGCTCCTGCAGAACAATTAGCAGCCCAAATGTACTGCATAAAGTGCCCTGTGGAGGCCCCATGAATATTCAGTAACATGCAGGATTGAGGATGCATGTTGTAGAGCTCTAAGGGTCACTGAGGAGATGAGCCCTTAATGTAGAGGGCTGTTTGTTACAGATGTTGAGGTGGAGAGAAATAAAGGGAATGTGTAAATGAAATTCACTGGCTGCACAATGGTTGTTAAATATCACTTAGATTAGAATATTATTATTAGGCACTGAAATTCCGGCCGCATGCATTTACACTACAGTTTTAGGTAATCTGCCTGCACTCATTTGCCAGTTATGTTTGCTGTCATTCATTCACTCTTCTATATTTATTTTCTAGAGTGTTGTCCAGGTAAAGCTGTGTTGTCTGCACCAAGAAAAACAAGAACAGGAATGATGTCTGATAATAATTTATGTGATGAAAAATAATTTTTAAAAAATCCAATATACAGTTAGTTTTACTTCTATTACATATAAATGTGCAGAGTTTGGAGATGAGAGCGAAAACACTGCGAGTGAAGCAACGAGAGAGAAATGCAGACTCAATGATTTCCCAGTAAAAATATGCTGTGTGATTGCATCCACATACAAACTTTCGCTGGGGCTTACTGTTCATCCACCACCAGTACGGCCCTCTAATGTCACATACCCCCCACATACTTGTTCTTTATATGCACACCTAGAACATGGCAACCAAAGTAACACTAAACATTAATTTACATATTGTAAATAATGATTTCAAAAACAATTCCACAAACTGACGCCCCCAGGCTCACCAATGCTAAACTCCCATACATACAGAACATACAATACCCACACACAATCAAACACTGCCTGTGGCACTACATGACTCATTTCTCAACTTCTGCCCACTTTCAACTTCCTGCTCTGTGACTCTGGGCCAGTGTCTCAGTATGTGTCAGTGTATGACGTGAAAAGGCAGAGAAATTCTGTTTGCTGTCAGTTTTTTCCCATGTTTGTTTGACAGGAGCCTCAACATCCCTCTCCCGTAGATGCTTATTAACTTTAATGAATGTACCACAATAACTGGTGGGAGTGATACACTCATCTAATATATTGTAAACAGAGTCAACCAAATACAGAAAAGCGATACATAAGACATCAATTTTAACAGGATCACTGACATTTAGCCTTTACCTGGTCTGCTTGATAATAATAATACTGATGTGGATCCATACATATTTCCATCGATGCCTCAGAGAATAAGACGGTGTTCTCATGAGGCACAGGAATGTTTCTATAATGACGTCCAAAAGCCTCAAACCATTGTCTCCAATGTCCTGTCCCCCCAAAGGACAAGTGACTACATGATAAATCAATTTGCCATCACAGAGAACCTTCAACTTTCACTACCCTTTCAACTCCCTCCATTAGGCTCCCACCCCTACAGCTTTTGATTCATTGAGGTTCTTCCTTTATAGGACATGGGAGTAACAACAGATCTGTAACCCACTGATAGACTCATCTTGATAAATAAGCTTTACCCAGGTTTAACCCAGCGGTCCATATGCTAGGATGTGAGGGTCTGAGGGTCTAACAGACTGACAAACCAGTTCAGCCTACCAATCTGGAGACAGTGGAGGCTTAAACAGAGTCAGAGGAAAATTGTGAAAATATTTTCAGAGGCAGTGATGCAAAACCACTCGAATTAGGGTGCTAATGTAGCGTTGTACGTAAGTGCAGAATGACACTGAGGCGGCAGGCGCTGCCAGCAGCATTGCCATTAGGACTCATTTTCTAGTCTTAATGGCACAGGCACCTTGTTTAATAAGCATGGATTACAGGTCATAAAGGGCAGTGGAGCACAGAAAGTCACACAGGCTGGGAGGAGGATAAAGGGAGGGGTGAGGTAGGGATGGCCGGAGGAGAGGGGAGGGGAGGAGATAAGAGGTCAGAAAAAGCATGAAGGAAAAAGGGAAAGATGGAGAAGTAGAGTCATGATTAGGGAATAGAAGAAGAGAGGGACTAAGAGAAAAAGCATTTTATAGTACAGCACATGATAAATGTCAATTTAAATGTCAAACATCTTACATAGTTCAGTGGACGTCAACAACCCATTCAATACAATGCAAGAAGCCAGGATCTTTTACAAAAAACGAAACTTGGTATTAATGACACACTCCTTATATGATGGATCAGGAAACGGCAGCGGACCGCTACTGATTTCAGATGATCTGGAAGCCTGTTCATCATTTTTCCTGGTAGATAGGTGTGATGCTTTTAGGCTCTATAATGCTTCCAAGCTGATGAGGTACAAAGGGATACAATCATAAGAAAATCTCGCTTTTCATGAGGCCCATGTGTCCAAAGCTGTTCAAATATTATCAACCTTTTCCTGCCCTATTGTTGAAGGAGTCATATTTCTGCTGATGATTACATAAAGAGAAAACAAGCAGTAATTTAGGTAGTACATTTCTACCTTTCAAACTGTAACCTTGACTCACAAAAACTCAGATTTAATTTATCCAAACTGACTGTGAATTAGAAAAATGTGAATAAATTAATAAATAACTGTATTGTCCTGCTACTACTTACACAGTACACTTCCTACACATTTCGATAGTATGTTACAGATTTAAATTACTCTGGAGTAAAATTTGGATGTAGAAAACCACACATTTTTGTCCTGATCTTTGTATATTCTGAGCATGTAATTCATTCAAGTAAAAAAAATAATAAGTTGATAGAACTTAAAAAAGGCCTCTTGGTATTATGTTAGAAAATGAGCAAAATGTGGTTGTGTTATCCTTAAATTGGGCCCCATTGCTCTTCTTGGGGAAAATAGACATTAAAGTGTAAATTACTTTGTAAAGTTTCTCAAATTTCCCCACTGGCTGAGGATTATGCTGCGTTGAGGAATTCAGAGAGGATCACTGATGTCATGGATGGAAATCTGAGACACGTCTGCTCTCTCTTTCTCGTATACTTTTCACATTCTCTCCCTCCAAGGAACTGATTGATTTTTAGAAAGGATAAGCCACTTTGCAAAGAGAATTTTGAAAGAAAAATGTAAATCGAGTTTAAGTCTGGATGAGACAAGTGTGTTTTTAATTCATCTGGTGGATGTTCAGGCAGAGATGTACAATGCACTGGCATTATCCATTGTAGGTTATAGACACAGCTCTTTTATTAGATGGAAACAGAATCTAAATCTGTGATCACATGCGATGCTTGAGCACACAAACACCTACATGGGCGCTTCGCCCTCAATCCGCTCGTTTTTCAACCTTCAGGTTGTGTGCCAGTTACCTTACACCAGAGGATATTAATTCCATTCATGGCACAGTGGGAAATCATAGACACAGCTATTGCCAAGCCAGAACTGGAATCATTGAAGATTTATCATGTTACAGACTAGATTTTTTTTTTCATATCAGTCAATATGGATATACTGTAAAGTGCCATATAAATCATATCACTCAGGTTAATTCAGCCTAAAGCATGGCGCTAGAGAAGGTGGACACTACGGTCCGTTGTTGTGCAGTTCTAACACTGGTTGTTTTAGGGGAAACACTAGCACATGCTTGGGACTGGGACAGTAAAGCCTTCCATTGTGGGTGCTTTCAAAGCATGGGATTGCTTCAGATGGTAAAAAAGATTAGTGGTATTACTTGTCTATGTGGGAACATGCTGTCGACTCAGTCTGCTGTACACACTACTCTGCTTCTTGGTTGGACTGTAAAGAGCTAACATACAGTATCTTCATTTTCTGTGTGCGTGGCTGCAGAAGCACAAATGTTAGCACATATACTGCTGCTGGCTCCTACTCCTACCTATTGAGCCTCACGTGGCTGTATCTATTCCAGCCACATTATAGGTTCAGCACTGCACTACTCTCATTATTAGCTTTTCATGTTGTCGGTTAAAACAATTATGGATCGAGTACTATCATTGTTGCATTGACCATGTCTTACAGTTCTGTCAAGGAAGTTATTTTGCGATAATTTATTACCTAGCTTTGTTACAGAGTTTTTAGCACCTATTGATAAAGAGAATTCCAATAACTTAGTGATGCACTGATTAATCAAAGAGATCAATCAGCCATGACCAGTGAAAAGCCAATCATTCTGGGATATCAAATTATGTGGCAGTCACACATAGGCAGCCAGATATAAGCAAAGTGGAGTAGTGAGAATTTCCGTTCATTGTGTTATTCACCCCCACTCAAAGCCGTCGTACTGGGTCAGGTTTAGCCATGCTTCAGGCGTGAGCGGTACCAGAACACAAGTGTAGCGGGACGGACCACTCAAATGGTTGGACACGCATGCGAATGACCATATTTTTAACGAAAAGATACATGTTTTCAGCTGCATTAACAAAATTGGAAGGGGTTTTCCTAATTATCAGTTATTTTAAATGAATAAACTTCATTAGAAGAAATTAGTAATGTTTGTTGATTATAGCCCTCTGTGCAATTATGTAAATATTCCTTTAACAATAAAGTCATGCCTACAATGTACTTTAGTATAATCACTGCACTTCATTTCTACTTCTCCAGCTACCTGGAACACTTTTATTTTGTGAATTGTTTAAATGAGAGTAGGAGAAATTTAAATTAAATTAAATTAAATTCTTCATTAAAGAAAAGTTTCAAAAATGTTTGTGTGTGGCATCAATTACAATTGTCAGAAACAAAGAAAATCAGGTTTGGCAGGTCAGATTATTAAAAAAAAAAATTGTTTTGTCCAAGAAAATTGCAATGACTGCATCTCTGCAATAACTGTTGTAACCCTTACACACCAATAAAAAGTCAATACACTGAGCTAAGTGTATGGTCTCAGTAGTATCATGAAATAAACCTTGATGTCATCTAGAAATCACTGTAGTTGCTACATGTTTGATTCAAGGTGTAGCAGGATTCAATCATGCATTTGGGTTATGACTGTGTCAACAACATTTATAAAAGTCAATATAATCAATTTTAATCACGACCTGGCAGCCATTCAGTCAAATACAAACACATGTGCATGCACAGCTGCACTCAATCTATTATATCTCATCGGCTTTTAGAGGATTATGAACAAAATGCATTCAGATTCATCAGACTAATACAGTAGATGAATACCCAGCAAGTCCAGAATGGCATATCAGAGAAGAGCTGCTTGAATTACTGATTAAAATGTGCCATTCAGAAGCAACAGCTGCAGTTGGGATACGATTACTAAATGTTTTAAGTTGTATTGTGCAGTAGCAAAATATGTCCATTACCATTTCTTCATAAATTAGAAGCATTGCACTCCGGATGATCTACACTTAAAGGTGCTTAATCATTTGTACATACACCATGCACAAATGAGGAGAAAACCAAAAAGGTCCAAAAGAGATCTGCACAACACAAAATGATCACTGCTCAATATATATGCAGCAATAAGATATCAATTTTAGATTCTAGATGAAGTAGAGTAATATGAATCTGCATGCAAGTAGATGAAAATGTGGGTGTTCATGACACTATCTTGTTTATCTCAAATCCTCAGCTTGGTTATGACTCCACTTTATTTATTTCTTGGAGGCAGTAGGCGTTCACACTTCTCTGTTCCCACCATGTGAAAACTCCACAGCAACCTCCTCCCTTGAGAATGATGGAAAAATTAAATCATGTGTTTGATATAGTAAAGTTTGTTTGCTTGAACTCTTCCTTCAACAATGTAATGAGTCAAGAGTTGTTGTTGTTTTTTTTTTAAAATCAGCTTGTGTAATTGCGAAAGTTTGCTAGAAAGGAGTAATGTTGTTCTGTTTCTGAAATTAACTCATCAAATTGAAAAAAAGAATACAAACATTAGGAAATGAAATGATCTCTCAGTTCTTAAACTAAACTAAAACAAATAGGTCCATGCTTAAAACAAGCTAGCACTGCCTCCTACACAAATAAATACAGAAAATTAAAGTACAGGGCTACAGCCAAGCTTGTGGCTCTGGGAGGCTGTGCCTACTGTAAATGCTAAAGCTAGTAATATTTTTTTATTAATCTGCGTCAACTTGCATGTTTTAATAGGTTCAACATCTTTGTTTGGATGTAATGGACCTCACACAGACTGTTGGCACCTTCTAACAGCTGCAAAAGACCTGGGCTCAAATCCACCGGCAGCTAGGTTTCCGTATGTGTGGAGTTTGCATGGTTTCCCTGCTTTTTGCCTTCTCCTGTTTTCTCCTCTTCTTTCGTCACAGAAAAAGCGGTCAGGATTAGGGTTGCACGATTTAGTACATTGCGATTATTGTAATATATTAAGCAATATAGTGACACTGGCTTAATTATTAATATATCGTTGATAGAGTGAATCCAAACATTACAATTAACTCACACAACTAAACTCTGTATGTTTAGAGAAAACAAGATTACACCTAAATGGTGACATTAAATTTAACTTTCAAGTTTAAAATCAGTTGTGAAGAAATAGTTTACAGGGACACATGACCGGGCATAAAGTATTGGTTGTTTCAGACCATTCAGACTGTTGCTCTAAAACACATTGAACACAGACAGTTCACTGACAAAGCTGACACATTTAGCTTTATTCATTTACTAATTAGGTGTTGTGACAATGGAAGGTCCAACCAGCTTAGAGTAAAAGCTAGAAAACATGGCACTGCCTCTCTGCCAGCCCTGGATCTGTTGAATGCAATCCAGTGGAAAAAAACAAACATCTGGTCACTTGTAAGTGCAATCATCAAGTAAGGCCAACATCTGGGCAAGATTAGTTATCTCGTTATGCATTCATTGCTGGCAAATTATTGCAAATTAATGCAATTGTGTATACTGGGATTTCATTTTGTGTTTTAATCCACACAATGATGCACACACGCACACACACACATATAATTTTATTAGCATATTGCTACTGTGTTTGACTGTAGCCCATGTTTGCTATTTTTCCAAAAGTGTCTCGCCTGTGCAACATTCATGAGTGGTGAGAAATCAACCCAGAAAAGCGTCTGTTATTGCATTATGCTGATGGCTTCAACAAAAAAAATGGTTACAACAAAAACTCGCTAAATCGACCCCTGCAGTGGCATACATATTTGTGATGGATAACAGCACACCCTCACCTCCCCTCACAAGAAAGAGGAGAGATCAAATTAGGTAATCCAGACAAAAAAAACTTTATTTTCACTTTTAGCATGTTCAGCACAAAGTGTTGATCAATGCAGTTAGATAGACTCTAAGCCCTGGCACCACATCACATCAGATGAAAGCAATGATGATTTGTTGTGAATCAGCATTTATCCTCCTACACCATCCTGGGACAGAACTGGACCTATAACCTTTAGATCCCACCATCCACATTCTTCCACCACCAGCAAGAAGTCCAGGAAAGTGCTATGCAGCACTTGAAAGCATTGCATTTACAGTACTTCTAAATTTACAGAAGAGTAGCTTATGTAATATTGAAGACAGAAATTACAGTAAGCAGAACCATGCAACAGACAAGTAGCATAAAAAGTCCTTCAAATCCCTTTAAAATGTATTATACAATTTTATCAAAATCAATTTGAGACATGTACCACTTCCCTGGTGTATAGTATAACAGCATGATTACAACTTGATGAACACTAACTTCTATCTATCTTCCTATGAACATGAGAAAATGTGTCAATATACTTTAGTTTTATCAAAACAAAGCTATTGTTAAAATACAAACATATATAAATGTGATATGTGAATAAAAGTGTTCACATGGAGAACGTAATCATGATGCTGTCAGGCATGTGCTTTGTGAATGTATGAAATACCACTTTTATACCAGGAAGCATGTTGCAGAGAGTTGGTTGGGGTGGATGGTGGGCTTATAATGTGCAGGACTGAGAAGCTGCAGACTCGAGACAAGAGACCTGCCTGAGGTTAGATCTAGGCATGAAAAGTATTTCGGTTAGGGTTAGAGACTGCGTTGCATTTGCATTTAAATTTAAGCGCAGACATCGAGTGCGAAGTAACATTTTTCTCTATTAACCCAGCTCATGATCTTTCCCTTACCCTAACCCAGTGCTGTGCCTGAACCGAACCACAAAAAATGTTAATGAACTGCAAGATTGGATATTTTCATGAAAGAGAAAAAGGTATGTCGGATATTTCGGCTTAACTGAGGACATTTAATTAATATGTGAAGTATCAACATTTTTGCGACCTGTCATTTACATTAATTAGGAACATCTGAACATTATGTTGAAAACTTAATCTGGTTGCAATTACATTCTTTATTAAAACGTAATCGTTATTGCAGTTTACTGTGTTTTGAAAAGGTATATGGAACCTTAATGATTTTTCTTTTTTTTGCATATTTGTCACACTTAATGGTTTATATCTAACAAATGTTATTACACCCAAGTGAATGCAAAATGCAGTTTTTAAATTATGTCATTATGTCAGCAGTCTAAAGCCGCTGGTTAAATAACTGGTTGACATACATAACTGGTTGCGTCACCCTTGGTGAGAATGATAACTGGTGGAATTTTGACCCACTATTTCCAGCAGAATTAGATTATTTAAGGTCATGCCACATCATCTGAATCTGATTTAAGTCTGTATTTTGACCAGGCCACTCTGCTGGTGTGTGTCAAATCAATGTCCTACTGCGTAGCCCAAGCGCGCTTGAATTCACAAACTGATGGCCGGATATTGTTCTTCAGGATATTCTCGCTGAGCGCAGAATTTATGGTTCAATTATGGCAAGTCGTTCAGGTCCTGAAGCTGTAAAACAGTCCCAGATCATCACACTACCACCACCATGCTTGACTATGGATATGATGTTCTTTTTATGAAACGCTGTTTTAGTTTTATGCCAGATGCAGCGGGATGCATGTTACAAAAAGTTAAACGGCTGTCTCATCAGCTCACAGAATATTTACTCACAATTACATTTTCATATAGGACAAGCTTTTTTCCCACTAAAATTATCATTTAAAAACTGCATTTTGTATTTACAGAAAATATTTTTAAAAAATAGCACTGTAGCTATATAGGAAGATCATTTTTAGAAGCCTGTGTTGCATAAATGCATAAATGCACAACTATTAGATCTACTTACACAGTCAACTGGACAAACAGAAATGTTTTTTTAAAGAAAACTGTATAAAATCAAATAGATCAGAACTACAGAGTAGACATTGCTAGAATGCTGTTGGTGTTTATATTGGCCACATAAACTTTACATTAAACACCGCATATCACTCAGTGAGGCAATATTTGGAATAAGAGTGATTATGAACTGGTGCCATCGAGCGCTCTCCGCTAGTGGTTGACTAAAGTGGATATTTTAATGGCCGATGCTGATCTTTAGAGTGTGGTCAATGGCCGATATATAATGTCAACACTTTGTCCTTTTTTTTCTTATAAAATACAACAATTCAATCAAATGAGACACAAATATACTGAACTTAAATTAGCATTTAATGAATTGTAAATATATTTAAATTATTTCAAGTTTTTAGATTATTTCAGAGTTTCTGAAACCATATTGCTTAAATGTTTCACCAACACTGCTGCTGTGAGAATTCATCACCCTATGCTATGCAGTGTATTGCTGTGCTTACTAACAAGAAGAAGAAGAAGAATACATTTGATATTCAGGAGACTTTTTATCATTTTGCAGGAGTAAAGGAGCTGCTGTTAAATAATGAGACACTCCGGTAGCTAATGAGTGTCAACTATGTTTTACCAATCACACAACAGTTAAACTAATAAATTATGACATTTTATCTTTACGGCAAAGCTTTAGTTGATCTTGTTGGTAATAATAGTCCAGCCCACAACGCAAGCAGTTGTAGCCAAGCAAAGAGTGGGCACCAGTCTGGTGGAAAGGGACCACGTGTGGAGGAGCTGAGCTTTGCCCACAGTCACAGCAGAGTCACACAGAGGAGAGGCTACAGCAGAAACAATACAACTGTATTTTCAGATCTGCTACTCTCATATGTAATAATAAAATGCACCCTGGCGTCACACATACTGTTGCACCCAAATTGTTTTTCCATATTAAAATGCTGTAATTTCCACTCCCATATACATGTGAAATGATAGGACATTTTACTTTAATTGGCTGTCATGAGCCCAGATACTGGCTGATCATTAATTAGAACTCTCTATCCAGTATTTCATACATTTGAATGGCAGGTTTTCATTATCTTTTTTGTATAGGCAACAAATGAAGACATTACATGTCTAACTTACAGTACGTGTTTCATAGATAGCCAAGCTCTCATCTTCAGCTCTCTTATAGAATAGAAAAAACATACTAACTGCCTTTTCAAGCAAATTCCCTGGTATTATGGAAAACACTTACAGCAACAAATTGAGACACCAAGTGTAATATTAAAAGAAGGGAGAGAACATCGTTTGAATGAAATATGAAAGCAAATGTGTGTGTGTGCTTGTATCTGTGTGTGTGAAGTACGTATCAAGTTCTCCCTCTTTCAAGCAGGGAACATTATAATCAGCTCAGAGCCTGGGGATTCGGGGAGTGAACAACATGTGCAAAGGCAGTACTGGTGAGTCTGGATTTGCCTGGATTAGACAATGATGGAAGGAAAAAGTATTCCTCAGTGTGTTAGAGATATAGAGCAATTCATGAGCTATAAAACTGCACAGGCTGCTTTATTATCTTACTTCCTGTCTAATAAGGAATAAGGTTTTTTCAAGAGTTTTGTTTATGCATTGTTATGTTTGTGTGTATATACTGACAGTCTAACATTTAACTAGACAGAAAGTCTAGTTAAATGCCTTGGCCTTGGGAAAAAGCCTGCAGGAATCACTGGGCTGTCAACCTGCCAGGACCCCAGGGACCAGCCGGAGCCCAGGAGGCTTCACTCACAAGTTACAGGAAAAAAGCCTTTGATTAGACTCCTCTATTATGAGCAATAGTCAACTTGCTGCTTGTAGAAATAGGGTATTAATGAGTGCAGGGATGGGTATTGGTGAATGTGACATAAATGAATCTTTTAGTGTCATTGTACACGAATACAACAAAATTAGATATGCCACATCTGATCAATGCAAAATAAAAACACATAAAAACATAAAATTGTCCAAAACTGTCACAGCCACAATCACCACATCTGCACACCCATCCAAGCAACAAATAATTCATGATCAAAAACGTGGATTTTTTTGTGCACTAAATTCTATTACACAGTTGATTCATAATAATGTCTCTGTAGGGATTATGCTGATTTGTTGCTCATTTGTGTTGATACACAGAGTAAAGAGCGCTACCTTCCCGAATTGATGGACACTGTTGGGCTTTACAGTGTTTATGTTTATCACTGAACATTTTAGTTATGTCTCCCTTTTGTTAAAAAAAGGAATTTGTTGTTCCAAATATGGAACAACAAACAAAATGCTCTTCTACTACCACAACTACAACTGCTTCATTTAAATGTGTAAATTGAGTGACACAAAGGAAGGAACAAGGGCAAGCAAAAGCAACATTTATTAGCCAAGACCAGCTTGGCACTAAGACAAAGTGTAGAAATTACATCGTATTAATTCTTTCAGTGTTTAGTTTGGTGAAAACTTGATTTGTTCTTATAAATCTGTGACCATAATTTCTTAAATTCACCAGTACTCCTTCTCATTATTATTTCCTATCACGTAAACTGTGATCACACATAGCTGTCAGGAGCAAACACATCTGTTTGTTGCTTAGCAGAGGCCAAACATTACACTACAGTCATCACAGCCAATCTGTGATACACAAAATGTGATGCCAGGTTACAATAACCAATTTCAGTGACACACAAACAGGACAGCCTATACTGTAAACACACATACTGCTGCATATCCAATCTCTGCATCTCAGCCAATTACCTGGGGACATCCATTTGCTGCCTCATATCACCTAGATAACAAAATACTTGTGGGGCTGCTCATGCTGCTGTCTAACAATGTCAATAACAAATGGAGTGCCTTCCTCTATCAATTGTAAATAATGCAGCCTCTTTACAAGAACATTAAGCATCTTATGATATGATAGAGATCTATCAGAAACTGCATTTCATTTCATTGTCTTCTATTTCTTTCCAGCTGGGATACTACTTTATGTAGCTTAGAGGTAAAAAAAGGAGGATGGAGAGGTGGAGGATGGAGGATGGAGAGGTGGAGGATAAACAGAGAAGATATCTCCTGTGACCTTGGAAGTAACTGTGCTGATGCAACCATGTTACCAGGAACAATATAGGAATTTACCATTTTGGTTTCCTGATACTACTTGCGAAGCTACTTGCAAAGTTCTGCTGTTACATCTGGATGTGTGTACAATAACAGATGGTTTTCTGATGCCAAAGTCACAGAAGTTTGAGCCATTTCTATTTACAAAGAATGTTTCCTCTATTTGTTACCATATGACCAGGGTTTCTCATGATTACATATCAGTCGGTTTCGTTTCTACACAGTGATGTGATCATGTTCAGAAGGGTGTCATAAAATAGAAAATGCATGCAGCCTTATCAAGGCGACATAGTAATTACACACGTACAGTACAGTAGATGCTGAGAAGCTGTGGAGTGGGTGGAAGGAGGAGACACATCATAGGCTAAGATTAACTGAAAATCCTTTCCCAGAAAATATTTGACAAAGGATGAAACCTCATCCACCGTGACTTGAATATGTCTGTGATGGCTTTATTCACAGGAGGGAAGTTGATGGTGATTTCAGAAGTAAACAATTTCAGATTTTCAGAATTTCAGAAAAACATTTACTTTCTTAACTAGAAAGACAATTTGTAAAAATAAAAATAAAAAGAGAAGACAAACTTCATAATTTCTTTTAACTGGTGAAAAAAATGTGGCTGTAAAATATCAAGGCAAGCATCAATAAAGAAATCTCTGAAATCCATATTGAAATTCTAAGTCTGCTGGTCCTTCATTATCTAAAGTACGCTGTATAAATGTCAAATATATCCCAGAAAATTCATTCCTGATTCACAAACACTTGATCCGTTACGAAGGACTGATCCACTACAGAATGTCTGGCGAGTCACACTATTTGCCTTTGTCATATTACACTTTACCGACATTCGGGCTCAGAACAAAGACCAGGGCACCACAATTCCCAGCTCATATTTTTAAAGCAAAGCAATCAATAGATTCATATGAGAATGTGTATAAGCTGTTCAGATGTAACTCACATAGAGGCCTTGTACCATCTCTAAGGGACATCTCTCGAGAAGTTTGAAATGGAAAAGTAAAATTGGAGAATTTATCACACTTTTCCAGGTCATTTCCTGAACATTCACCTTGGACATGGTACAACTGACCACAGCTTTGAAATGATGTTGTTAGATCCAGAGGGACAGACAACATCTTCCCCGGGGTCAAGGAGTGAAGTATATATTCTTTGTTTTACAAAGATGTAAACCCTCCTGAGGGCAGTTAATCCAAGGCCCAAGTGATATCCCCTGACCCCGTGCCATCCACAAACACCCATGAGACCTGCATTATTAGCATGTGTCACAGAGATGCTCTACGGTCACAGATTATACAGACCTCAGGACAATGTGAAAAGTAAACAGCATTTCTACTTGGACTAATGAAGTGTGAAAAGGTATCGATCTCAGACTGAGTAAAACATCAATATTATCTTATAGTAGCATGGGTGTTGATTTTTTAAGCCAATCAAAAAGGGAATTTATCATTTTGGGCTTTGGTACAATGAGCTATTTCTGGGGACAACTTGAACGATTGCCAATGTGAAACAATGTGCTCTAGCAATGAGGTGACAGATTTATTTGTTAAGCCGCGCAGATCGGAAGGGGCACATTTCTTTTTGTTGAACTGAATCAAAATGTGTCTTGAGTCAAGGATTTTGAGCCCTCACCTCCAGCGTGGCCATGATACCTTACTGCACACCTGCACTGACGGTGTCAAAATGCTGTCCTATCCTCCCACACATGATTTCAATCCATTAAGTATTTTTGTTTTAATGTTCATAATATTTTATCCAAATATTAGCAGGAATATAGAGAAAGAAGTATGTGTCGGTTCGTGTGGAACTTTCACTGGGTTCGGGCTACATTTGTTTTCTCTTTATTATAGTCACTTCAGTCACGCTCTTTGTTTTTATCGTGTTCTGTAGCAGTTGTTAAATAAAAAATAAAAAAATATATTTTGCCTTTTTATTGCCCCTTCAAGAAAAAGGAGTGCAGAGCTTTTGTAGAACACACATTAATTTAGTCTGGAAACCTTCTAATGTCTTCAATTAAAAATTACAAAGATGAGGAAATTCCTGAGGTCTAAAAGCATTTGTCAGAGGGCTGTCAAGAATTCATACTGTGTTTAAAATACATGTTTGGGGATATTTGAGCATGTTAATATGTGTAAGTCTTGTATTGTTCTCTTTGGCTGATGTGGTGGTTCAGCAGTGTCAATAACACAGCACACAGCACAATCACAACACATGCTTTGGTGGTGACAAACGAATCATAGAAGGTATTACGGTATCCCGGGGGTAATGTGTAGCCTTCTTGTTACATAATAGAGAACATATATGCACAATATAGTTAATATATTATTGTATTATCAGGAAAAATAACATTTGACTGGTTAACTCGCAACAGGCACACTATAAAAGTGCTAATAACCAGTTACTTTATACCTTGCAGTTCTTCCTCTCTCTATTCCCTTCCCTTAAATATTTTCTCCTCCCTATCTTTCTATTACCTTAATGAAGGAGAGACGACTGGGTTTCCTCTATAAAACCCTTTGATGGTGAATGCACTTTGACTTTGAATACAAATGCCACCTCTCAAGAATGACACTGCCAGGCATAACAATGAAGTATTTTTTTACATTTAACCTGCTAAAGGTCTTAGGAATTCATTGCACGGAGCAGAATAGCAGATTATATGAGAGCAGAAGGAGAATATGTATCTTAATAATGCAGAGTATATTATACAAAAAACCTGACAGCTCCGTCTTTTGTCTGTCTTGTCTTCTTTGAGTTTTAGGTTCATTGTAGTCTTCATATACATATGAAGAAAGAAGCCTACATATGAAGCCTCGATTTAAAAAAGGCTTATGCTCCCTTCAGTCCTGAAACAATCCCAGAGAGCAGGCATCCTGTTTCTGACACAGTATGGCTCCACGATCAGGGCATATGGTGATAAACAACATTGCTGCAGATGTGTCCCATCAAATGCAAGTTCACACCATCACCACATTCCATGTAAGCCTGAGAAAACCACATAGCCCGTTAAAGCAAAAGTTTCGAGGTGCTTTGGAGCTTGTGTTTTTCCGTATGTTGAAGGTTTGAAGTTCAGGAAATGAGATCCCTGTATTTACTGGGATTTGTAACAAACTCCACTCACTTCTGCCGGAAAAATTACTGTGGGAACGCTGCAGTTTTTAGGCTGTGGTGAAGACTGCGGTATGTCCTCACCAAACAGCATTAACACTGCTTCATCTTGAAGTGAAGTGACATCAATAGGAACATTTCAAAACATTTCAGCCTACAGTTGTTTCCTCTAATTACTTTTCATGTTGTAATGCCAACTAACAGTTATCCTGTGTGGCACAGGTGTAACAAGAAACACATGAAAGCACCAAGTGCAGAAATGAGATTTAAAGGGCCAAGAACAGCTTGTAACAGTGGAAAACAAACTTCTGTCAGTCTGTAAACCTCCAAGTGTAAACATAGTGTGTGAAAATTATCCTATAGCTCTCACATCAAGTACATGTAGCAACACCTTCTTGTTTTATTCAATAACAAGAAGAAAAACTGCATTTCACCCATATTAAAGTGTTCATTAGTGGCTTGCTTGACACCAGACTAGTAAGGACTGTGCCAATTCATAAAATCAAGACTGGAGGCATCCTGAACATGCTTTATTATCTTAATAATGAATCTGCTGTATTTCAGTGCTCAGCCCAAATGGTCCACATGGTGAAAATTTACACCTTTAATTAAAAACCATTCACTGCTCAACAAGCCACCTATGACCTTTAAATCACTGCCACAGTTAAAGTGAGCTATTAATGCTGATTTACACAGGAAGAAAAAAATAAATTATCCTAAAATATCCCTAAAATATTTTATATTTTAAGGCAGTGGAAGGTGAATGAGAAGTTAATGACAGAGATGAAGACTGGGACTAAATAATACAGAAATAATACAGTTTTAATTACATTACAAAATGGGGCTTGCAGATGGCCCCTCTGTAACTAGTTTTGTGAAATGCACTATTTTTGCTGAGAGTAGTTAGATGAGAAGAGTAATACTGTGATGTTGTCTGTTAAATATGAAGTCAGCAGCTTGCACTGCACGAACACTGAAAACAGGATGAAATAAAGATAACAGATTCCACTGGCTACAAAATACCAGCAGAGAGCCAAGTGATACGTGATGATTTTTGTTGTTTCATCTGTAAAGACATCTGATGTGTAAAAATTACAATTTACAATTTTACAGAGATTATTGGTATTGTCCAATCAAAAGCAATCAACTATGTAAACAGGAAGTGACTGTAGTATTACAGAGTAACTACTCTGCTGTCTTTCAGTGCTCAGCCCAAATGGGCATAGGCAATAGGTACTATGCTTTATTGATGTCAGCCCACTTGAAGACGTTTGTAGTCATAGTAGTATGTGTGGGTCCTTAATTGATAATCAGCAACACTTACACTAAATAATCAACTGTTGAATTAATGAAGAACACTCTACTCCAACATAAGTGTAGCCCCTGTTACACTGTGCTGTATAAAACAGACTACACAGTGGGGAGTCCATGTGGACCCTCTTGTGAGCCACCGCCAACATTTTTTAAAAAACAGTTCAGTTGTCATACATACAAGTATTTTTATTATGGTAATTTCAGTTTAGTTCGAGCAAAAAGTTTAAGTAATCTCGCATAAGGTTACCCCACAGATCCTTGAGATACAGACAAAATAAAAACCATATTACTTCTAAATGGCATTAGCTAATTAGCTTTGGCACTAAGTTTAGTTAGTTATACAGCAGTTCCACTTAGTGGAGATACAGCAAACGTAAACGTAAACACATCACTAGTCATTACACTAATTTAGTTAGTTAGCCTAGCTGTAGCCAGTAACTAACTGTAACAGGCAGATATCTTTTTTTGGTTGTTTGTTTGTTTTTTACTGGCCTTAGAAATGGCAAACTGTTGTTTTAAAAGAACAAAAAGCAACATTATTATCAGAAACAAAATGAACCATCTTTGAGTCCATGTCAGGTAACAACTTAACCAGACAGTAATCTGCGGTGCCATCACATAAAATAATTCTAGTCCTCAGACAGAAGGAAAAAGAAAAACATAAATGTAATAAACTGCAAGTAGCAGCTAGATTACCCACATGGACATCAACAGATTTTGTTGTAAAATGCACTCTTGTTCACTAACAACTCAGGAATTTAGCTTTTGTGAGACTATGAGCTGAAATAAAAGTTTATTAAATATTATCCACTGTCTGAATACGTCTTCCGCACTCCACCAACGCACAAGCACAAACACACAGGATCAGTGAGTCAGTGATTCCACCAGCTGATTATCTCCAACATTCCTGTGAGAAAATGCCTACACGGCTTTTTGATTACACCAAAAACAGTGTTACTAGCTGCGTGTGGGAAAGGGTAAAATTTTCTAAGCACCAAAGGAAAGAGTTGGAATAAAAGAACAAAGGACGAGGACAAGACACAGACTATGAAAGAGAAGAATAGAAAGAAACTATATCCGCTGCTGTTTAAAGGCTAACTTAATTCTGCTGCTGACTTATTATCCTGACACATCTCCACCCTCCTCCTCTGCTCTTATTAGTTCACTATTTACTCAGGCTGTTAAAGCATGGGGAATTCGCTTTTATTTCAGAGAGCTTTGCTGCAAAAAAGACAGCTGGCTAGGAATCTTACCCAGGGGTCCTGACTACTCATCAGAGCATTAAACACAAAAGTCCTACCACTCGATCCAGGGATTCAAAGAAAATAAAAAAAGCCTGTGCTGGTTATCCCTTTTGGCTTTGCTGTGAATGTACATGAGCACAGTGCCGATAATAGAATGAGCTGCTATTAGCCACTGAGATAGGTTATTGTACTGCTGTAATGAAGGAACTGGAGAAAAGATGAGCATGAGTGCTCTAGCATTTCAATTATCACCTCTGGATGTGCTCTGAAATATCACCTGTGTAGATTCATATAAAAACAGTGAAAAGAAAAGAACAGAATAAAGATCTGGCTTGTGACTGCTGCTGAAGCTTCACAAAATAGTAAGGAAACTAAAGTGAGAAGTAGGAGGGATGTGAATTAACAGCAAGTAAAGGTTCATATTTTATCTGGCAAGGAAGTCATCATCACCAGGCAACATGATACAAAAACAAGACAGAACATATGTCAGTGTTTAGATCACAGAAAAACATGCTTTGCTTGAAAAGAGAACTAAATTCATGTTCCTTCATACAGAATTTGGGACTCATTGGAAAGCATCTGTTTTTCTGCATCCGCTGTGTAGCAGGAAGGCCGGTCAGGAAATACTGCATCATGAGTGTCAACAGTAAGAAAGTTTGGTCTAGTTAAAATCCACATGGCCCTCAGTTCATAAACTGCTTTACAGCTGCTTTAATTAACATATGTTGTGGTGTTTTAAATATACGATATGTGTGTGACTATAAATAATTATTTTGGGTGTAAAAAATACTTCCCTCTTTGGAATCTTTCATCTTAACTTTACAATGTACTTTAAGTCTTTCTAAAGGACAACTTTGTTATCAATGTATTTGTATTCAGTAATTTGCGTTTATATAAAGGATTTTATTACTAGTAGCCTGAGTCTGCCATGCTGGATACAGATGACAGAAGTCATTCACAGGAAATAATGTATGTTACCAAACAAAAATTTACCCACTAATAGGAGCTGCTAATGTAATTCCCACCGTCTCTACTTCACATTAGAAGTGCTCACTTAGCTAAAACATAGCCTAGCTTTTATTGTGAATGAGACATGGGAAACCCAGTGAGGTATTTGCATTGCATTCCCAGAGCAAGTATTTAATGCTGTGAAACAACAACCCAAGAAACATTGCATTGCCAATGGCATATTAAACAAACCAGGACATGTCAGAGAAAAACTATTAAGTTTAAATGTATTCCTGTAAGTCTCACTTGCACGGTTAATCAGCCTCCTTGGTGGTGTTGCAAAGTGTTTTATTAAAGGGACAATGTGTAGTAATAAACAATATGAGTGTTTAAAAATGGTACCATAGTTCAAATTCCAAATACTGAACAGCACTGTCTCCCCCCATGTGCCCTCCCTAGACGCAAAGTTCAGGCAAGTTTCCAGGTAGAGAACAGTGAACATAAGTACATAAGAACGAATTGCGACTGGATGTTAAGTTGCTCAGCAAATGTAAACATTTGCAGTGTTTGTTGTTTGCAAATTATAAAGCTGCTCATGTGAATGTTATATAATTCTGTCAATGTTAGCTTGACGCATGGCTGGTTATACTGCAGCCAAAGCTGAGCCTGTTATACTGAAAGTAGACGCTGACTGTTGCAAAAATACTCTAGATCTGGTAGTTATGCAGTAGTAATGAAGTGTCCTCACTGGCATTTAGTGAAGCTGGTGAGAAGCTGGTCAGCAAGTTCGTCTGTTGCTCCGGTGCATCACGATCCATCATAGAAAAACATTTTAAATGAGGCTGCAGGCTACAGTGCTGTGGCCTGACTAAGTAATATTTTCACATAGCACGTTTTTTAAAATGTCTAACAACATGTAATAGTTATTTTATTATTTAGTATAAAAAAACATATTACATATTGTTCCTTTAAAGCAGCAGTCACAAAAACAGGAGGAATATCATATCTGATGCTGAGCTTGTGATGACTGGTGCAGTTAAACTGCTGAGGCTTAAATGTCTGCATCAGTGTCTTCCTGAGTGCTGCTGTATCAGGGCTAAACAATTATAAATAGTGAGTGAAAATCACAATTCCACAATAAGGGTAAAAGATTAGCTAGTTTTTTTCTTTTACTTTTTTTGATGATTAATCTAGAACAATCACGCACACCCTCTACACTCAAACTTACACTTATAAAACATGCGGCATAGCAGATGTAGGCAAGCTAAAACACTGTATTTGGTAAACAAAGTAAATATGCCCCAGGCCTCTCATTCAGACACTACTGGAAAAGGAGTAGCTCATGTGACGCACAGACAGCCATGCAGAGCTGGATCAGGTTGTCCCCAGTGGCAAACCAGCTTGGGTGAGGACCATTAACTAGTAACTAGATCTACTCTTGGTGCTGGATATAAGAGACAAGAACAAGCCACTATGGTGTAATGAGACACCTCCATCCGAAAGTGACACACAGGGAGACAGGTCAAAACACATCAGCAGAACTGTATTACACACAGTATGGCGTGAAGGCAGAGAAATGACACTATAAAATTTCAGCTGAATACAGACTGCACAGGCATACGCACGCACACACATTTATGCACAACAGTTAACACAAATAATGGGATATTTGATTTTACTGCTTAATAAATTCAGGGCAAACAAATGTCTATTTTGCAATAATTCAAACATGGGTTACCACATTATAGCTCACCTGAATAAGTACCTCTGACATTTTGACTCTGAGTCAAAATGTCAGATATTTATTCGCTCGCTGAACCAAAAGGGACTTGTAGAGCATTGCATGTCTATGGTCCAAAATGTGTTTGCCAGAGTGAAGAAGTGGGTGAAAGTGGGTGAGGGGGCACAATAACTCACTGGGGGGCAGCATGACCAGGAGTGCCGCTCCATGATGCCGACTCTGCCGATCAGCCAACACGACGTGGTGGTTTGAATAGCATGGTGGCTTAAGATCAACGTGAGAAAGGTGTAATGTATTTAACAAAAAGTGTCAGAAAACACAGTGCACACAACATTAAAATCACTAGGTGATGCTGTAGATGATCAGTTTACGGATATGGATCGAGTCAGGTACTGGTTTAATTTAGAGATAATGGGTCGGTTCCAGTACTGAGGTTTGCAGGTGCGGGGCAGGTGCAGGACTCTGTCCATAAATGTTCAAAATTTCATTTTAACCTACCTGATAGTTGTGAAGTGTCAGTACTTTAATCTAAAGTTGTAGACCATCCACAACCATCCTTTGAACTTTCTGCCCATGGTTTAATTAAAATTTTATAGTCAATATTTATCAGTGTCAACACAAGTAACTGTATAACTGTTGTTTTCAAACTTGCCCTAAAAAGAAAGCTTGATTGTGCTTAATTATCATTTTGATTTTAATTCATAATTTATATTCCTGAAACATACCTTGTGTTGAATACCTTGTTTTAATCATTGCCTTCGTCTGTCAAATTCGGTCATTATCCTGTTGCATTTCTTACCACTCTGGCTCCCTGCTCTACACGCAGGCATAGTGAAAGGCATGTTAATCCGTTAGCTGCACATGCACCACAGGGACCGCTCTGCATATACTGGAGTAAACTCTTCAGAGAACACGTGAGGCAAGACATGACAGTCAGCGGAGTTCACTGACTGAAGAATATCGAGCTAAATGATGCCTTCAGTGCCAGGGTTGATCTGTACAATGATTCCTGTCACAGCCTGAGATGGAAACAATAATGGGTCTGATCAAACATGGCCAGAAATAGAAATTGACAGTCAGTCTTTACAAGCTTGATGCAGCTTTTGTATCAAGGCAAAGCAGCATGCCTAAATGATATTGTTGTGGCTGAAGTCTTTTGAGCGACTAAGCTCCTGAACAATGTTTCCATACCATTTAGTGGCTCTCCACCTCCCACTCTCTCTTCTTGTGCAGGCAGGAAGTGTGAGTGCCAGTAGGTGTGTAGAAGCAATTGGAAGATGAGACTGTCATATGAGCCTGGTGTTGAGTTGGCAGGAAAAGTGGTATCATCTTAGGGAGTGAGTGAGAAGGATAAAAGAAAGAGAGTGAAAAGTGAGTTTAAAAGTAGAATAGTTTGTGCACATGCCTGTGCTTGTCCTTTCCAAAGTGGACAGAGTTTAATGGGCTTAATTAGATGTCACTGACCAGGCACTGTGATGCTGTAAGAGATATTTTAATGGTGTGTTCAGATAGAAAGCCAAGCAAATGTTCCCCCATGGTCTGTTATTTATTTGCTCCAAACAGCTACATATACCGACTGTCTATGTTAGCTGTAAGTTAGCTAGTTATGAAGACACGAACTATGTGTCACAGTGTGTCCATGTGACTGACCTCAGTACTGACTAGAAATTTGAGTTTGTTGTTATTCATTCGCCATTTTTTCTCATCTCTACATTTAAGCAACAGATTCATAAAAACCTGTGGAACACACGTTTTTCACGAGCTGAAAAAATAACTGAATTCTTTGCATCACATTTGTACTTATTCATAAACTTCTAACATCTGCCTAATGTTTAGTTGAGATATATAGTAAAAGGAGTTAGCGAGAAAGAAAGACAGAAGGAAGATGTAGCTCCAGCTCATTAAAATGAAATTATTTTCATTCTGCTTTAAAGATCTGCTTATTATTGCGAAATATTATTTCATCATTTAGTAACAGTCTTTCCCAGGTACATTTAATTTAATTTGTCCAACATTAGATTTTATTTCATTTTTATTTCATTTTATTATTATCTTTTTTTGTCATGTCACCCCACTCTGTTAACCTAGGGGAAATCCTCAGTCTTATCACCTTAGCTTAGTGTGGCTATGACTTAAAAAATTACTCTTCAATCAAGTGTATTGCAGAAGTATTGCATTACATTTAAAATCAATATGTATGAAAAAGATACATAAACTCAATCTGACCCAAAAAGTGCATTTGGCATTAATCAAGTAGCTTGCTGATGCTTCCCCATCATGCTCTCACTGGCACTGTTTAACCTCGTCAAGAGTCTCTGATTGAAAGCTATCTAAATGGACTAAATTGAGCGTGCGTGAGCCATCCCTACCCCACATAGAAAGAGTGAACTGGTCTTTTAAAGAAGAATTTCATAAGAGCATGATCCTAGGGCATGGTCTGTGTTCATTACACCACCACTGTAGCTGCACCTGTTATCATAAATAATTTATTTCCCATTTATACATAAATATATAATTTCTATACAATGGATCCACTTAATTTCATTTAATTAACACTATTTATTTATTTTGTCATTTTCATTGGATATTTATATCGACAAGATTCAACAAACAAATCACAACCCAATCACATGATGAGGAAAGGAGATACAGATATCCTGAATAAAGCAG